>VRYO01002014.1:13623076-13671161 GCA_009812075.1 Sialia sialis
GGGTGGTGTCCAGCAGGCAGACACTGCTTTGCTGCCATGGGGCTCTGGGAGCAAACAGCATTTCTAGGCACCAGTGGAGGGGAGAGACTCATGGAAGGTCTGGGGCTCCCTGCAGCCCCAGGCTGTTCCACCAGAATTCCATGCTGGAATCCCCTCTTGCACGACCAGCCCTGTGCACCCTTGTTCAGGACAGTGTCAGAGGGCATCTCCTCCTGGAAATGTTTGCAGGAGACACAGGAGTACAGGGGCTCCTGGCACCTGTGACCCTCTGCCTGGTAGCAGAGTGGGAACAGCCTGAGGACCTCCGCGTGCCAGGACATCATTCTTTGCACACTCAGCACACAGCGCTGTGCAGTGGTGTAAGACTTCTTCTGTCCGCACCTAATGGCCCATTACTGCGCTGTCACCCAGGAGGGGTCCTGGGGAGCTGCAAGGGCAGCAGATGGGGCTCAGCCCCTGATGCAGCAGTGTGGGGCTGTGTCAGGGCACGAAAAGGAGCCCAGGAGTTGTGCTGGTGTCTGTACCCCTCCAGCCCTTATCGCAGCCTGCAGCAGGGTGGCAGTGCTGGGGGGCTGATAAAGGAAAGTGCGGGCTGTCCTCCAGCTGTGGGTGTGGTGGGACACTGGGCAACAGATAGTCCCAGGAGGCTACAACCTGCCAGGTGCTGAGTAAGGGCTGGGAGGTCCTTAGTGAGGGGGAAGCTTCAGGGAAGCCACAGAGTGGCTGAGAAAGCCAGCCAAGGTTGCCACAGGCTCCTTTGATCCTTAGCACTGGCAAGGATGACTCTTCCCCAGTCCCATGGCCTCCAGGTGCTGTCAGTGAATGCACAGAGACAGAGAAACTCCAATAACTCCAAAGAGAGAAGGAGGCCCTTCAGGGTCTCTTCTGCAAAGCACCACAGGCATCATGATCCACTGTTCCTGGGCACAGTGGGGAAGGGAGGAGAGAGCCAGCCAGGGCATCACTGGCCAGTCTGGTCTACCTTTGTATGGAGCAGGTTGCACCCTTCCAGCCAGGAATGTCACCCAGGCAGAGCTGTAGGCACAACTTTCTGGGGATCTCATGGAGAGCCAGGATGTGGTGGGGACTTGGTGCAAGGAGGTGTGAACTGGTGTGGAAAGCATTGGGAAGAGCCAGCATCAAATCCAGTATGGATTTGGACTCCTCTAAACTCAGTCACTAAGGGCCCTCATGGTCCCAAGCATGGTGGGAACATGACACGAGGTGTAAGAGCAGTGTGGGGACAATGTGTACGTGAGGGGTGAACATTGTTCCCAACTTGCTTTTTCCCTTGACTGCTCCCAAGCCGTGCTATGACCTCAGGCAGGACACATGGGGTGGCAGTGGGCAGTGTCCTGTCTCTGCAGCACTTTGCAGGGTTCTGTCCCAGCCGTTTGTCCTGCTGCCACCAGATGGGGACCTCAAGCCGTGGCGCTTTATCGGGGCCAAGCAGAGGGTGCGAGGGCTGGGAGAGGCAGGGTGGCTGTGCCAGGGCAGTCCCAGATCCCCATTGCTCTGGGGACACTGGTGCCAGCTCAGATGAGGGTGCAGGACCCCTCCCCATCAGCCTGTGTGCTGTGCTGAGAGTTCCAGCCCCCCTGCCTGGCCCATAGCTAAGGGCTCCCTTCACCAGGCGTCCCTTGGTGGCCATGGCTTCGTGTGCCCCAGGACACTGCCTGCCCCACGGGACAGACATGCCGGCCACAGCCTGGCACTCCCTGAGCTGGCATCCCTGCCCAGCTGCCTTGGCACCCACCAGCACCACAGCAGCTGCTCTAGAGCAGAGCAGATCCAATGCTGGCATTGCTGCAGCTCTGGTGCTGAGGAGAGAGCTGGGGGCAACTTCTGCCTTGCCACAGCAGCAGCAGCCTGAAACAGCCCCAGGTGACACTGAGGAGGCGGATTTGGACACAAAGCCCCCTGATCCGTGTCAGGGCAGCACTCAAGAAGCCAAATCACAGCAGGCAGAAGAGAGAAGATTAATGTCTCCAGGTCATGCCTGTTTCGATGTCTCCACTCCCTGCTGGCCTTTCTCAGCTCTCATTTATTCTTGATGGAAAAAGCACCCAGGGTTCAAAGATACCAGCACAGTGTTCTGTTCTGTGGTGTCACTGAGGCAAGTGGCATCTCAGAGATCATTGAAAGAGGAGTTAAATGACATCAGGAAACGAGCTTGATGGTAATGACTTACCTGATCACAGGACTTTCACCAGTCTCTTAAGGGGCTGCAAACAGCATTGTCCAGATAGGTTGGATTCTAATCTTACTATGTTGGGTAGATTATCATGTCCCTAGAGAGTATGTTCTGGAAAGGGACACAGAAACAGGTACTTGGGGAGGAGGTCAGGCATCCCAGGGGAGTTTAACAGGAACTCCCCATGGATTTTCTATCTTCCCAGTAGCAAACGGGATCTAGCAAACAAGCAGTGGGAAGATAGAAAATTAGTTCCTCACTGGAAACTGATCTTAGGAGACCAGTTGAGAGACTCTCATGCTGGAATGAGGAGGGAAAACATGGTGTGTTCTACAAACTGTTCCTGTTTGTGCATCCTATATTGGAATTCAATATGGCAATAGTGTAACCCATGAGTGGTGCAGCCAATAGCTCTGCTTCTTTGCTGTGTGTCTGAACAACCACTCTTTCAATGTCAGATTTTCCCTGCTGAAAAGATCTCCCTGATTTGTCTGGATCCTTTTGAATTTTAAGCCAGTGCTTGCAGCCCCTCCAACTCAGGAACATCTGAGAACTTAATAAGGACATTCTCCACTACAACACAAGTTATTGATGACAGAACAGTAAATAATAATGGTAAAAAAAGAACTGGAATCTGTCACGGAAGGAAAACAGACTCATCTGAAAGGATGCATTCTTGGCAATGGCCATGACTATTACTCATCTCTTTCTTTGATTAAAAGTCCCACTGTTTGTTGTTTTTTACTTGAAGCTGACTGGTTTGTAGTTCTTGATTTCCTCCTCTTACCCTGCTAATGATAAGAGACATGATGGTCTCGTTTCCGTGACCCCAACCCCCTCCTTCTTTTTCCAGAGATATTGGATGTTGAGGTGGCTTACATCAGTTTTTGAGGTAAAGGGGATTTGTTTTTCAGGCAAGCAGTTTGAAAATAAGGAATGATTGAAATATACTTTAATTCAAACTTTTTGGAATTCTCCCACCTCCTCCACTGGCTGTTTTGCCAGTGGAAAAAGGAAAAGTGGTAGAAGACAGAAAATGAGCATTGATTAGATTTTCACTACAAAGATGGAAATTGAATAGAAATGCAAAATCTTCCTTCCTGCTGGTTGCCCTGTCTTCCTACCACGCAGCAACCACCTGGGAGATCTGATTATCTGATTTTGCTTGGAGCTGAGATGATAAGCAATGCTCTGCTGGTGACATCAGTGCTTCCTCTCTCCCTGTGTTGTTTTTCTGTATTTTTCAGCAGCAGAGATGCCATCTGGGGAGGGCACAGCTTTGGTTGTGTTCCTCCAGCTCCCACACAAGCAGTAATAGCAGTTCTAGAGGCTACATCCCTGCCTGTTGCCTTCAGCATCTGTCTGTTGACCTCCTGCTGCTCATGAATTTGCTCTACCTTTTATAAACCTGCTGATCCTATTTGTTTCCACAGCCTCCTGTGGCAGTGAGTTCCAGAAGTTCATTCTCCCACCTGCTCCAGAGAAAGTCCCTTTTATCCATTTTAAATCTATCTACCAGACTGATCGATGGCCTTTAACTCTCATCATTCATCAGGTCCACATTGTCTTTATGATTTTGTAGGGCTGGCATATTTTGCTCCTCCTTCTCCAGAGAAAAATCCCAGCCTCCCCTTCATATTGCAACTCCCCATCCCCTTGATTTCAGCTGCCCTGCTCAGGACTGTAAGTCCACAACATTCTTACATCCTAAGATGTCCTGTTGTGATAGGACAAGGGGTGATGATTTCAAACTGAGAGGTTTGATTTAGATTAGATATAAGGAAGAAGTTTTTCACAATGGAGGTCATAAAACATTGGCACGGGTTACTCAGAGAGGTTGGGATCCCCCATCCTTGGAAATTTTCAAGACTTTCAAGGGTTGGATGGCGCTCTGAGCAACCTGACCTAGTGGAAGCCAACCCTGCCCGTGGCAGGGGGATTAACTGGACAACCTTTAAAAGTTCCTTCCAACCCAAATTATTCTATGATTACAGGCCAGACCTGCACAGATGTGGGTGCACTAAGCTGTTACACAACAGGCAGGAGATACTCTCTTTCTTATTTTGCAATCACAAGCCCTTCCTGATGACATCACAGTGCTTTGTTGGCTTTTTTTTTCCCCTGCTGCACAAGGCTATAGTTTTGGCAAACCATCAGTGAGGACTCCAACATCTTTTTCCTGAGCTGTGATAGCCAGTTTAAGTTCAGCCTCCTCTGTTTTAGATCATATTTCCCTATCCAGGTCACCCTCTTTATCTACACTGAAAGGATTGACCTTCTGTTTTTCCATTTGTGAGTAACACTGAGAGCTGCACATAGCAAAGTTCCACGGAGTGCATCAAATACCCTTTCAGCAGTCTCCTGCAGTGATGGAGCATCATCTGATTTTTCTGTCAAAAGCTAAAACTGTGCAACTCTAACAGCAGAGTTTTGGTCCCCAGTCCTGGGGTACAGCTCTTCATTATACTCTTCCTTCCCCTGTCACAGTGACTTCAAGTCAAGCTGCTGGGTAGACACAGTTCAATTAAGATCTAGCTGAAGATAGTTCAGAAAGAGAGTTTTTCAGTCAGTGCCACTTTTTTACTCCTTGCACTAGGATCAAACAGAGATAGGGGAGCAGACTGTGCCAGCTCTGTGCTCTCCAGAGACTTTTGCACATGGCCAGGAGGATCCCAGCTATGGATTTATGGAAAGCAATACAGCAAAATGTGCACTGCAGCTGCTCATCCAGAAAGCTTTTAGACATCCCTCAATAGCTGAGCAACTCAGTGCCTTTATTAATAGTAGAAATGTATTTATCAAAATTCATGGGTCAGCACAGTTAAAGCTCCATAAATCCAATTTGCACAGGCCACCATTATTTATTTTTCCAGGTTGTTACCTCAAAGAGGGATACTTCCAGCATATAATCCAGACTTCTCCGCAAGCCTGTTTGTAACACTGTAGGAAATAGACTCTCCACAACAGGGTCTTCCTCTTTTGTCTGACTTCCTGATGAAGGGCTTATTCAGGACTCATGGACCCAAGAGCAAGAAGCAGAAGTGGTCAGCCCTCACCATCACAGGGCCACCGACACCACACTCAGAGTGTCAGTGGCTCAGACAGAGCCCTGGCCCCAGCAGGGCCGTGGTGCCTCAGGCTTCAGCACACACACAACCTCCAGGTGCTTTTCTGATGCCACACAGGTTCTTGATGCCACACAGGATGAGGCAGATGCCACTGCAGCTGCATCTCTGTCTGCTCTTTTGATCCCCCTGCAGCACTGCCTGTGCAAGTGGAGGAACCTTCAGCTTCTCCAGCTCCAGCTCTGCAGCCAAGAGGAGACCCTGCCTGGCCCAAACTCACCCCTTCTGAGGCTGCAAGACTGCTTAGCCAAAGGGAAAAGGAGCAGCCCAGACAGCCACGAAGCCAATGACAACATTTTCATGTCCCATGTGTTTGGAGCAGCTGTCAGTCTGGAGGTGGCATGTCCTACAGCATCCATCCACACAGTTACAGTGAACACTGGAATGCTTTTCTTGGAAATAAGCAACTCCAAGGAACCCAAGCTGTGAAAAAAATAGGTGTTGTAACACATTCTGGATCTGACTCTGTGTTGCTTAATTTATGCTCAGGTCTTTGACATTGAAGGTCCTTTTTTTTTCTCTTTTAAGAGGAAGATAACTAGAAACAGCATTTCAAGAAAGTAATTCATAAGGGCTGATTGGAGATGAGCTGATATCTTTAAAAGGGGAGTTGAAGACTAAATCCATGTAGAATGAGGACAGAATGGTTTATTTGTTTTCCTCTTAGAAGGAGAGCTCTGAAAATCTAAGGATAGTATCACACAGGGGCAAACGAACAAGCAGTGAACAGATTGAAGCTGAAAATCAGCAGAATAGTCCTTTTCCATCCCTTGAGCTTTGTGTGCTCGAGCTTCTGGGCTGGCTTCAGGGAAGTCTTCTCCTAAATCAGATGGGGACACTGCCAGCTTTGAGGACACAGTCTGCTCTGACTGGGATTTTGGTGATGTCAGAGTTCGTAGAAAATGACAGGCACTTCCCCAGGGGATTTCCTTCCTATGCCCCAGGAATTTATTACAAAGAGTAACATCTTGCCAGAGCAAGCAGCAAAGATTTTGAGCTCCAGAAGTAGAAACTCCATCTCCAGGGAGCTTGTGGTTGACTGTAAACAGGTCTGAAGTCCTCAACTAAGCTGACCTGTAAGGGAGTGTTGGGGTTTTTGCCTGAGCAAAGATTTGGAGACAGTCCCCAACCTGCATTATTTCTGCTGGGGAACACATCAGAGGGTATCGCAAGGAAACCGCAGGTAAAAGAAAATCCTTGACTCTTTTGAAATCAGCTGGAAAATCTGAGAATGAGTTGACCATGCCTATGAAAGCCACATCTCCCGTGAGTCGTATGAACATGGCAGATAGGTGAGAGCAGAGAAAGCAGCCGGGCTTTGCAGGAACGAGCATCAAATCACCCGTCAGCTGAAGGGCCAAGCCTGTCCGGTGATTTCCCGTCCGAGCGGGGACACGGTGGGCTGGGCTGCCCGAGTATGACCGAGGCATGTGAATATTTGTGATTTCAGCTTAAACTCATCTCCAGTGACCTGAGAAGCACCCCCGGGAGTGTCACCGGCGGCACCCCGGGGCTCCGTGCCCGGGATGCTCGCAGGCGCATCGCGGGGCTCCCAGGATGGAGAGGGGCGGTGCGCTCGGGAGCTCCGCCGTTCGTCCCTCCCGGTTCGTGGCTCGCGGTGCCGCGGGGGCGGTGCCGGGGCGGGGCGGGCGGCGGAAGCGGCGGCGGCGGCGGCGGCGCTGCGGGGCGAGCGGGCGGCGGGGCCGGGGCACGGCGGGCGGGCGGCCATGGCCGGGGCAGCCGGGCCGCCCCTGCCGCCGCTGCTGCTGCCGCTGCTGCTGCAGCTCCTGGCGCTGCCCGCCGGCCGCGCCAACCGCACCGGCCCCGGTGAGTCCCGGCGGGATCGGCGGGGGCGCGGGGGACAGAGGCGGCGGGGGGAAAGCGCAGGGTGATGCTGAGGAGAGCCCCGGCAGTGCCCCGGGTCGGGCAGCTGCTGCCGGGGTGGATCTGCAGTGACTTTGGGGAGGCTTCGTTCTTTCCCGAGGGTGTCGGGGGCTCCGGAGCATCCCCGGGGAGCAGCGGTCGTGCCGGCCCTGCGGAGCAGCGGGAGGTCAGGACACTCGCAGGGGGCTCTGCTGTGTTTGCAGCGGTTGTTTCCCTCGGGTTTGCCTTGCTTTCAGGTTACTTTACTTCCAGCGCGTGCAGACGGATGGATGGGAGCGGGGATTTTGGGAGAGCGGTGGGTCTGGGGTCCCGCGGGGTTTGTGCCCCCGCTCCGGAGCTGCTGTGGCAGTGGAGGGCTTTGGGGAGGTGAGGTTGTTCACCTGCCGGCCCGGCCCGGAGGTGGGCTCGTTCTGCCCGTGGCTGTCCTGCTGATGGATGATGGTTATCGCTTCCTCACAGCCCGCAGAGCGTGAGGCTCTCGGGGAGCCATGGCCCCGTGCCCCCGGCCCACCCTGCTCTGGCATGCTGCTCGCTGGGTTCCAGCCCTGGAGAGCTCCCCTGCGCCTCAGGTGTGCTGCTGGGCTCGTCCCGGCGCCGTCCCGCCGGCTGCGGGAATGCCCCGGCAGGGAATGTCTCCATGGGGTTTTATCTGGGCACTGCCAAAGTTCCGCTGCTCCCCGGGACCGAGGGGTCCTTGTTCTGCGACATTTGTGGGTGGATTTTAGACCCGGGATAAAGGAACTGGATTTCTGTTACATTGTAAGTGGGAAAACATCCTGCAAGGTAGCCCAGTCTCTTCTTGAGTCAGACTCATCAACTCTGTAGCTTTAGAGAGTGTCTGCTTTGAAATGAGGGCTTCATCCCTTTGATGGGACGCCCTGTGAAACCCACAGTCAAGGTATTATTTCCTAAAACTACCATGAGATCATCTTTAGACAAACAAACCCAAGCTGCAGCAGGTGACTCTTTACTCTGAAATTGAAATAATGTGTCTCCTCTGTGCATCGGGGATTCTACTGCGTTCTGCTCCTCGTCTTGAAACATCTCTGTTTTTCACACAGTACATTTGAAATCTGCTTACACAAAATCTGTGTGGAAGGGGATGGAAAACAGCATCCACTGGATGCGTCTCTTGCTCAGTTTAAAGCTTGTTTCACATCATGGAATAGTCAAGTGGGACTTTCCAGGTGTTGCCATGCTGGCGTGGAGCACACTGAATAGATGCGGATGGACACAAACAGAGCAGAGCACATGCCAGAGAACTCTCTCTGGATGCCAATACGCTGCCAGAGCACACGCTTGGGCTGCAGTGACCTGTCTTTCAGGCTTTTCTGTGCTGATGTTCCGTTTATCTGTGGTATTTCCTTAACCTGGGCGGAGAGAGTCACATACCAGGCTGCTGGTGCAGCTCAGGGTGCCCAGCACAGATTGTGAGCAGGGGCTCAGCCCTCGTCACCAGCAGATGCTGTTTGTCACTGGACTTTGTCCACAGCCTAGCTGGTGCTTACCTGGTGACAGGCAGTGCGTGGGCAGGGCAGGTCTGCCTGCTTTGGTAATGCTCTTGAGCTCGCTCCACGTAATTGACCAGTCTTTAATAAAGAGCACTGCTGATTGTTGGAGTTTTTAATTTTGCAGTTGGCCTGCCCTCTCTTCCCCCAAACCCGCACGAAGGGAGTTTTGGCTTCGTGAGGACGTGCAGGATGGGTGGTGGCCGTGGCTGACAGCTGGTGGGGTTGGGGCAGGTTGTGGGTTGTCTATTGCATGGAGAAGGACCAGGGCTCTCCCAGCTTTAATCACGCTTTGTGTCCCTGCCTACCCTCCTCCTGTGCCCAAATGTCTCCATGGACTGCCAGAAATGAGCGTGCCAAGCGTGTGTGGAGTGTGCTGGGCTGCAGGCAGCACTGATGAAAGCCTGGTCCTTTCCGTAGCCCCGGTGTGGGAAATGTCCCGAGCGTGCAGGACACAGCAGCTCTTGTGCACGGTACCCACGCTCTGCGCTGGCGTTCCAGCCAGGGAGCATTGCTTTGAAAAGCCCCTTTTGTGGTCTGGAGAGCAGCGTGACCCCGGCGTGGGGACTGCAGTGGGACAGCTCTGCCCAGGGGCTGTGGCCTGTCCTGCTCAAAGCTCACTTTTCCCTCTGGCCCTTGCTGGCCCTGGGCATGAGGATGCTGCAGCTCTGCTCCCTCGGCTGGCCCCTGTGGGTGCGTGGCTGGGGCAGTCCCTGCAGCAAGGTCAGGCAGCCGCACTCTTCCTCCCGGAGCAGCTCCTCCAGCTGCCTCGTGTGGCTGGTATTTCTCGCTTTCCTGTTTCCTCCTTTCCCTGCCGGACTTACAGGATGCCCGCAGGCTTTGGCTTGGTGAGTTGCCAAGGAGTTAAACCCATGATTACCGTTCCTGTCTCCTTGCAGGGCCGTGGGCCGGAGCGTCCTCCTCTGGGGCATGAATCGTAGTTCCTGATGGGATTAGATTCCTCCCGGCAGGAACTACGTCCCGAGGATCTGGTCCTGCCTCAGGATTGTTTTCCTCTTTCTTTGCTGTCTTTCTCACACACAGTTGGGTCCTCTGTGTTCCCAGCACGACCCTGTGCAGCTTTGAGGGAAGGCAAGTTAACTCACCCTCACTGCTGTTCTATGACAGAAATGAGGAATCTGCCCCTGAAAGGTGCCATGGTTTCTCCCCACTCTGGACATTCCAAAGTAGGAAAGGAGCATCAGGAAGGAGGAAGCACTCCACAGCACATGAAGACATAGACTTCTGCCCTCTTGCTGAGTGTTACAAACCTTGATTTTTGGATGGCTTTGGCTCTGCTGTCTCTGTGCAGTTTATCCCTTTCTCAGCTGATGTGATGTTTTTTTTCCAGCCCTGAGCTGCAGTCTGGCTGGTTTGGGTAATGTATAATTTTGCTGGGGGTGATTTGCAGGTGTATATCTGGGCAGAGGGATGGAGAATCTAGTTCATCCTGATGGCACTTAGAGTAGCTGTTGTCCTCTTGTATGACCTTTCAGCGTACCCTGGGGCTGTTCTCACTATCCCAGCTTTCTTCCAGCTAGGGATATAGTTAGGCTTTAGAAGGTATGTCTGAAAGGGTTACATTTGCAACACATGAATTTTCATAGTGTCGTGTGTCACAGGAAGACAGTACCGGTGTTCTGAGCTGAGGAAATGGATAATCACAGAATGGTTTGGGTTGCAAGGGGCCTTTAAAAACCACCTAATGGGCAGGGACACCTTCCACCAGACCAGGCTGCTCCAAGCTCTGTCCAACCTGGCCTTGGACACTTCCAGGGATGGGGCAGCCACAGCTTCTCTGGGCACCCTGTGCCTCCTCACCCTCACAGGGAAGAATTTCCTCCTGACATTCAAACTAAATCTCCCCTCCTTTAGTTTAAAATCATTCCCGCTGTTCTTTCATTCTCTGCCCAGGTAAAACATCAGCCCATGTGCTCAGCAGAAGGCAAGGGCACGACTCTTGGCACCATAAACTGCTGCTGGGGCACAGGGCACCCCTGTGCTGCCTACACCCATCTGCTCTGCTCTGTGCCCCAGGGCTTCCTGCTGCCTTTTCCACCACCTTTCCTTCTGCCTTCAACCTTTCCTCCTGACCTTTTCCTCCTCCTTGGTGTCTCTGGTGATCCCTTATCTTCAAGGCACGTTTCTCAGAGAGTAGTTTAGGCATCTGTTAGTGCTCTCTGGTTCAGGGTGATGGTTTTATAGTAGGCATGTGGGTGGTTCTGGCTGGATCACCGCATGTCTAATGGGACTGGAATGAGAAATCAGGGACACAAAGTGCACTTTTCCAAGAAACATTAGGCCTCCTGTGTGCTTCTGTGGGTGGATAAAGCCCTGCAGCCTGCCCCCAGCAGCTCCTCCACCAACTGCTGTGCTCTCTCTCCCTTCCAGACTCCCTGTATGTCTCCGAGTACTTCTCTCAGAGTGCACAGAAACTGTCCTTCTACAGCTGGTATGGGAATGCCAAGCTCTTCCACTTCCACGTGCCAGAGGACACCGTGCTGCTGCGCTGGCTCCTGCAGGCATCCCGGGGAAAGGGCCCCGAGTGCACCAGCATGGAGATCACTGTGTATGTATGTCCCCGTGCCAGGCCTGTCCTGGTGGCCTTCTTGTCCCCTTGTCCTGGTCGCTCGTGGCTGGGGCTGGCTGGTTGTGGAGGCTGGGCAGCTCCTCAGCTGCAGGAGCTGTAGTTTCTTCATGTAGCAGGACTGAATCTGTGTTTAAACCTGTAGGAGTGTTTTGTGTTCGTGTTGCCAGTGGATCTGGGGCTGCCTGTGTAGTGTCCAAGAGACCCCTTAGGACACTGGAGAGAGCTTCACAGTGAGGCAGGTGTGCTGCTCAGAGGTGTTCCTGGCCTGGCAGAACCTGCACACGGTGCCAAAGGATGTGGCAGGACTACAAGGGACTTGAGCACACACAAACTGGTTGGAGATGGGCAAACTGCCCAGTGCAGAAGAGCTGAGGAGATTTGGGGGCACTTTGTGGAGCAGAGATAGGAGAGGAATTTGATGTTGAGTGGATACCGGAGCATGAGAAGATTGCAAACCCAACATCAGTGAAAGAAATGCTGCTTAAAACAGTTCTTGACTTGTTGAGGGATTTGAGATCCAAAACTTGCCAGATTTTGAGCTTTATCTTTGGAGGACACTGAGCTTCCTCAGCAAGTTGTGCCCATGGAGTCACATGGGTCGCTGGCACACATTCCACAGAGATCTGGGAGGGACTGAAGCTGCTTGGCTTGTGCTTCCCTGGTCTGTCCTGGGGAGACTGGCATTCCTAGTTGTTCCTGAGCAGCCTGGCACAGATGATCTTCCTCCTTTCTGCTTCCCAGAAAGGTTTCCAGTAGTTTGGGGACATGAGGGACAAGGCAGCAGCTAAACAATAATCCAAGAAGTGATGGCTAACTCAGATAAGCTCCCAGGGGTAATAACATATCACCTGTCATGTCTACTTGCTGGACCTGTTGCAGTGCAGTCCAAAAGCAATCCAATTAAGTGCCAAATTGACTGAATAAATATTTCCTACGTTCCTCAGCTGTATGTGTTTCTGCTACTTCAAATGCTGGGCTTATCTGGAAAGCAGAAGTACTGCTGTACTGAAGTCTGTAATGTGGGCCTTTCTTGGAAAGTCTCTTTTCAGTCTGTCTGCTTGCCTTCCTTAAAAGAAGAAATGGGAAGATGTGAATCTTAGCTAGAAAATTAAAGTTCTTTGTGGACGATTTTCCCTATATGGGGAATTTTCTGATGGTTATAAAGCAGTAGTCTGTGGGTGGGGCTTAGCCTTAGCAAGTGTTGGAAATTTGCTTCCAGACTTAATGGAACCATGTAAATCTTAATAAGCTGCCAAGTTAAACCAATCTCTAAATAAATCCCAGATAAGCTAACAGCAGCCAATCCTCACCAGATGAAAATGATGATTCCACTTGAAAATGTGGGGCTTTCCAGCCTGCTCCCTTTCCAATCCCAGGCCAGTTTGTATCCCAGTTTATCTTGCCGGTGTCTGTGCATCCCTGAGTTTGCTCTCACTGCGGTTTCTCTCGCAGGCACTTTCGCCACGGAGCCCCTCCCGTCATCAACCCCCTGGGCACTCACTTTCCTGCCAACGCCACCGTCCGTCCCTCCTACAACATCAGCATCACCCTGAGCAGCGCGGTGCAGAACACCACCTTTGTGAACGTCACCACCCCCGCTGCAGGGGACTGGTTCATCGCTGCCCACCTGCCCGAGGCTGCGGGCAGGATCGAGGTCAAGGTGAGGCTGCTGCCCTGTGCCCTGCCCCAGGTGTCTCATCACAGCCACAGCTGACCCCTGTGCTCTCCCCTCCTGCAGGGCTTCTCCACTCCATGCCCCTATATGTTCCAGGCAGATATGTTTGTGCTCAGACTCACTGATATGCCTGTCCTGGAGCCTGGTGTCCCCATGCCACACACCGTTGTCTCGCCTGCTAAGCCACTGCATGTCAAGTGAGTGGGAGCAGTGGGTGGGCACCTGAGGGCATGGTGGGGTGGGATGCTGCTTAGGGCAAGTCAGAGTTGTTGCCACGTGGGGCTGGAGCCTTTTGTTGAGCTCCCTGCAGCAGTGGCAGGGTCTGCATGGGGAGCACATGAGCACCCTTCTCCGACTCTTCCCAGGTGGGCATAGATTCAAGTGCAGCAGTTTTAGTTCTTCCAGATGTTTGCCTTAGGAAGATTTTCACAGCACCAACCAGGGCAGTTCTAGCTCTTGCCTAGCCCCGGGGACCTGGCTTGTGTTGAGAGTACAAGCTCTGCCAACTGCTGCTCCCTCCCCCCGCAGGGTCTTCGTTCCCAAGCACGCCGCAGGGATGCGCTTCCAGCTGAGCAGCTGCGTCACCAGTGAGCAGAGAGCCTGCACTGTCAGGGTGCTGCTGGGCTCCATCACCCTGCCCCAGTCCTTCCAGAAGAGCCTCACCTGCACGGGGAGCATCAACTGCAGCCTGGCCCTGGACTCGCCCCCCTGGGAGAAGTGGCTGCAGATCATGGTGGAGAGTCTGGGCACTGCCAATGCCAGCGTGTCGGTGGAGGTGATGGCTTCTTTCACAGGTGGGATTCCGTGTTCTTTAGCCATGAGGGAACTCTGTGTGTGCTCTGTCCCCTTTGGGTGCCTGGCTGTGGTGCTCTGTGCTCCCCATCATGCTGACTGCCTCCTCTTGGATGCCCTAGTTTTTGCTTTTGGGACAAAATTGAAAACTCCAGTGTTCACTGCAGAGTGGCTTTTGCTAGAGCTGCCTGTTTGGAAACACCTGAGAAGTTCAGTGCTATTTTTCTAAAGGTTGTTTGGGAAGATGTGGCTGGCTTAAAATTTGGTGGGGAAAATAGTTTTGTGTGGCATACCAGACTAGGGCTGTGTTGACTACCAATTGGCCAAGAGCAGGCTACAGGCCGGAAGCCACCTGACAGAGGTTTGCTTGGGGAAATGTCTGGGGTTGTTGTGAGGGGGTGTCACCATTTCCAGTGACACCATGTGGCTCACAATGTCCTTGTGATTGTGATTATGGCACCTTTGCACCTATTACATAACCATAATCCCTGCTTGACTGCTGGAAGCTCACCAACTAGGCACAATTTAAAGTTTTCTTAATGCTGAGGGTTCTGCCACATCCTCTTCAAAGCAGAGCCTCATCCTGTTGGAAGACCTGGCGATGGCAGAAGAGGTGTTAGAGGGTAGCCCAGGAGTCTCTGGGAGCAATGGACACTCTCCACCATGGGAGTCCAAGTGTCCCACTCAGCTCCATCTGCCACAGTGTGATGGCCTGTGCCCAGAGCTCCACTGGGTTGGCTTCTCCCTCCTGCTCAGCTTTGTTTGCTCACATGGGGAGCTGGGAGGGACTTTTGTGGAGCCTGTGGCTGTGGGACAGCTGAGTGCTGAGCTCTGCTGGTGGTGAGTGAGCACTCCCTGGGCACTCCTTGCTGGCGTGGTGTTATCCCTCCTTCTGTTCCCTCTTCCCTGCAGCTCCAGGGTGCTTCCACCACTGTACCACTGTCTGGCTCCCAGCATGTCCAAGCTTGTGAATGCTCCTCCTGCAAAGATGGCACTTCAGGGACAGATCATGCAGGGCATGAACCCCCTGAAACCCCCCAGTTTGTGCTGTCTCTTGGAGCACTGGATCTGCTGGGGCTCTGCCTGGGTGAGGTGCTGGACCTGGCTGTGCTGATTCCTCTCCTCTTTTGCTCTAGTTTGCAGACCAGGAAGCACCAGTTCCTTCCTTAACTTCATCAGCCTAAACCAGAGCCAGGCTGGTGGCAGACCAGGAACAGCAGGCAGCCTGG
The DNA here is from genome assembly GCA_009812075.1 of Sialia sialis. Classification (NCBI taxonomy): domain Eukaryota; kingdom Metazoa; phylum Chordata; class Aves; order Passeriformes; family Turdidae; genus Sialia; species Sialia sialis. The sequence goes on from VRYO01002014.1 coordinate 13,638,074, forward strand.
CTCCAGCTGCAGGAGAGGCTCCACACAACGTGTCCAGCCAGAGGAGCTCCTGCCTGCAGAGCCAGCCCGTGGTGAGGGAGGACCTGGATGTGGTGTCCGTGCGCTACCGGCTCCTGAACGGCCCCAGCGTGCTCGTGAGCTCCCTGAGCCCCACGCTGCTCCTGCTCAACCTGAACACGGGCATGGACAGCGGCGGATCCCTCGTGGTCAATCTGCTGCTCAACAAGGTGTGCAGGCTGCTTGGTGGGATTGTGTCCCCTTGGCAGGGCTTCTCCTGGGCTGCAGCTCCACAGGTTGTTGGTACCAGTGAGACTATTTCTCTTTCTGTTGTTACAAAATACTCAGCATTTTTTAGCTGCTGCCAGCGTGTCCCACCTGCCAGCTCCAATTCAAATGCCACAGCCTGCGGCATGTGGCGGCCGTGACGCAGAGCAGACTAAATGGAAAGCAGCTGCAATGCCATCTTCTCCATGGGAGCCTGGCACCTTGCCACCAGGAGAGGAGGCTGAGCAGGGGAACCCAGGGATGTTCCTGTGCAAGTCACTGATTCCCAGGCTCCTTCAGTGACACCCCACCCCCACACCACCAAAATCAGCCCCCTGAAATTCCATGAAACTTCCTGGGAGCTGGACCAGAGCTCAGCCCTGATGTTCTGTGGACTCTGAATTGTGTCCCTCCTGTGCTGGTGCTGAAATAAGGTGTGAGTATCCCAGCTTTGGGGTAGTTCCCCATGAGGGTCTCGCCTCTCAGCCATGACACAACACAGTGGTAGCACAAGGCCCAGGGAAACAGAACCCTTCTGAATTGATGGGTGACTTGACTGAAGGATTTATTGGGGGAAAGGAATGTTGCAGCAAGATGTCCTTGGGGCACTCTAACATGGGACACTCCTCTGTTTGCACAGACATCTGTGAGCCTGGCCAATGCCACCGTGGCAGCCTGTGTGAGTGCTGCTTCACCAGTGCTGTCCCTCAACGCCACACGGAACTGCAGCACAGGTAGGAGAGGTGCTGGCACTGCCACCAGCTCAGCTGTGTCATCTCAGGGTTTTGCTTTTAGACCTGGTGAGCTGTTAACTGATTCAGGACTTTGTGGTGTGTCCCAAAGAAACCGATTTTTGCACAAACCCTCATGAGGTCTTTGTGCTGGCACATTCCCGGGGTGCTGGGGTGCAGGTGGTGGTCTTGGCACCATGAGATAGCCTCCACCAAAGGAAGGTCTGGCTACCAGCTGAGGCTGTTCCAGCCTTGTTGGCAGGAGGTTTGGGGACGGTGAAGGTACTGCTGGTGTGCAAAGCAGCTAAGCTGTGCACTGGAGGACTAGCCAAGACAACAGGCTGTTCCAGGTGTCCTGTGCTGCCAGATATGTACCAGGAACTGAGATGAAAGAAAAAACAGGTCTCAAGAAAAAGGGTCTTGAGACCATGCTCTTCTCCATGCCCCTGGTACCTCCTGAGCATGGGAGCAAGGAGCCACAGGAAGCAGCTGATTCCTGTGTGGTCAGTCTCAGCCTAAGTTGCTGTGGGCCCTTCTCCTCAAGCCCTGGCACATCACAGCACTCTCTTTTCTCTCAGCTTTTTCCCAGGGCTACCCTCTGAGTGTGAGCACGTCCTCTGCAGAAGCGATGCTGATTGTCCTGTACCCACAGACAGATGACTGGTTCCTGTCCCTGCAGCTCCTCTGCCCCAAGGGACAGGGGTGAGTCTGGATCTCATCCCACTGCCTTTGCCTTGTGTGAGCAAATCTGACCCCTGTCCTGCTGCCCAGGCTGTGGGCTCCTCTCACCTGGTGGCAGCTGAACTGCAGAGGGACAGGGAGGTGGGTGGCCCTGCTCACCTGCTCCCTTGTGAGCACCCAGGCAGCTTGTTTGATGCTGAGCTGGCACAGCTCACAGAGACTGCAGATGGCAGAGCCTGCCTTGCTGAGCTTCCCCTTCCCCAGGTGGATTCAGAGGTGACAAACTAGGAAATAATTGCTGCTGTCACCCTTCAGGGAGGTCTCTAAGGTGCAGGCAGCTGTGCCTGAATTCCTACAGTTTGACTTCCTGCTGATTTCTTGTGTAAGGAGCCAAGTGCATGCTGCAAAATGTGGTTTGCAGATGCAAAGCCCTGGTGACACTGATCCTGAGGGGTCTGCCATGAGGGTCTGGGGAGAGCTGACACCCACCTGGACATCAGCTTGGCAGCCCAACTGGCGAGGGAGCAGGCTCTGCCCCTGGCTCCTGGGGGGAATGGAGCAGATCCTGAAACACCAGGGAGCTTGCACAGAGGAGCACGGCCTGGCCATTGGGGCAGAGCACAGGGCTGTCCCAAGGCCTGTGGCACCAAGGGGACGTGCTGTCCTTGCAGGGAATGCAGCAGTGCCGAAGCCAAAGTGACGGTGTTCGCGTACCTCACCCCCTGCTTCAACGACTGCGGGCCCTACGGGCAGTGCAGCCTCCTGCGCAGGCACGGCTACCTCTATGCTGGCTGCAGCTGCAAGGCTGGTGAGTGCCTTTCCTGGGAGGCTTTGCCGTCCTCCCCGAGGGGACAATGCAGTTTAAAATGGTGGTGTTTGAGTGGGGGAGCGTGGGGTCTGCTGTGGCAAGCAGTGTCACAGTGCCTGGGGAAGTAAAGTTTTGGGAAGTGCTATGGGGTGATGGGGAGTTGGGACTTGGAGTACCCCAGGGCTTGGAGAAGTGCTTCTGAGCATTGCCAGAGAGATCAGGGTGCCTGAAAATGCTTTACCAGAGCCTGTCAGGGAGGTTTGCTGTGCAGGTTCCTGGTACGGAATGCGATGAGGCCGGGCTGCGGTCCCTGTGTGTCTCCTGCCAAGAGCCTTAGACTCAGAGGTGCCCCTGGAGGAGGAATATCTGTGTCAGCTCCTAATTATCTTAATGGCCTGGGAAGTCTGTGGTGTAGGGAAGATGAGCTCTGCTGTGCTTGGGTGGGTCTGTGCACCTGTTCTCAGCAGAAGGACAAGGCAAACTGTATTTCTCTGCTGCAGTGCTGATGATGGGTGAGGAGCGAGCATCCTGATTTCCCCGAGGGCTGCCAGGTTCTGGGAAGCACAGAGCACCTTAAGGCAACTGAGGAATCAGGCTGAGCACAGCTTCCTGCTGAATCACTCTGAGCAAAATGCCCCATCTGCATATTCATGACCCAGAAATAAACCAGAGAGAGTAGGTTCCCTGGGCTCTGCCTGGCAGGGAGCCAGCACACGGGGCAGAGCTGCTGCTGTGGGTTCCAGTGGCTGGCATGGGATGGAAGCTACAGTTAACTCTGCTTCTTGACCATGAACTGCCTGCACATACCCCAGCTGTCCTGTGGCTGACCTCCTTTTTTCAAAAGGAGGGCACGAGCATCCTAATCTTTAATTAAAATGATTTAAATTATTTTTAAAAAGAAGAGGCAGATTTGTATTCATAGAGATTGCCTCATTTCAGTCCTTGGTATGCAGTCAGAGGGTGAGTTATGTTTTGTGTCAGGCACTGTCCCTCAGGAAATTTTCACTCCCAGTCTCTTGTGCAGCCCTGGATGTCACCTTGGGCTGAGGCAGTGGGTTTGTTCAGCCTGTGGAAGAGGAGCTGGAGTGGGACCAATCACACTTTCTGCTGCCCACAGAGATTACAGGGACCCTGGAGCCAGCTGTGCAGGGCGAGCACAGGGGAAGGTCAAGAGGCCACAGACACTGGCTGCAGCAAGGAAATTGAAGAAGACACTTTCCCCCCACCCTTCAGAGCTGTTTGTTTTTTGCAAAGGTTCCAAGTCTCCATCCTTGGAGATGTTCAAAAGTCAGATGGGGAATGTCCAGACCAGCCTGATCTGGTTTTGGATCTGCCCTTCTATGACAGCTAATAGGAGAGGAGCCCAGTGAGTTCCTCAGTGCTGGGAATCATTCTCCACCTGATTCCTGGGATCTATAGGGATCTTACACCATCATGTGAACCATTTGAACCTCGAGTGCTTGATGTTCCACCAGCAAGTAGCATGTGTGTTGAGTTACTGCAGGGATGGAAAGTGCCGGTCTGGATGTAGGATGGCCTCTGCTACATGGGGCTAACAGGGCAATGTCCTCAGGGCAGCCAGGCAGCTCTGCTGGCGTTCCCCAGCTCCCACAGCAGAGTGTGTGAGGAATAATGAGACCACCCCGAGAGCAGGAGCAAGAGAGGCTGATGGAGAAGGGGCTCAGGGACAGTCTGGGTGTGGGATTGCTCCTTCTCAGGCATCCCAGACTCCTGCTGGTTGCTGTGGGAGGACAAGGCAGGGCTTTTGAGATCCACAGAGGCCTCTCTGTCCACAGGCTGGGGCGGTTGGAGCTGCACAGATGACACCAAGGCCCAGACCGTGGGCACACAGAACTTGGCCACACTCCTGCTCACCCTGAGCAACCTCATGTTCCTGCCGGCCATTGCAGTCGCTGTCTATCGCTTCTACCTGGTGGAGGCCTCTGTCTACACCTACACCATGTTCTTCTCCACGGTAGGGACTGCCTGTGTCCCCTGGCACCTTCCCCTGAGCTCTGGGAATGCTGCACCAGAGTGAAATCCTTGATGGAGCAGCCCATCCTGGAGCTCCACAAGGAGCTTCTGGGATCACTGGACAAGCACCTCCATGGGCACACTGTAGTATCCAAGAATGTTACGAGGTTGGAATGGACCTTAAAAGTCACCTAGTTCTATAGACAGGGACACCTCCACTAGAACTGGTTGGTCAAGTCTTTATCCAACCTGGTTTTGAATACTGGTTCCAGTGCTGGAGCATCGACAACCACCGTGGGGAACCTGTTTCAGTGTCTCACCATGCTCACAGTAAAAAATTTCTTCCTAATATCCAACCTAAATTTCCCCTTTTTCAATTTGTATGTGCTAGTCTTTGTCCCATCACTCCAGCTGCTGAGAAGAATCCTTCTCCAGCTTCCCTGTAGCCCCCTTAAGATGCTGGAAGGTGCTATGAGTTCTCCATGCAACCTTCTCTTCTCCAGGCTGAACAGCCCCAACTTTCTCAGCCTGTCTTCACAGAGCAGGTGCTTTAGTCCCCTTGTCAACTCCATCCTTCCTCTGGACTGGCTCCAGCACTATGTCCTGTGCTTTCAGAGCTGCTGGGACAGTGCAGGGTGCCTGCTCTGCTTTCCATAAGGCCACAGTGGTTTGGTGGAACTTCTTGGAGCCACTGCAGGAGGGATCATGCCTCTGGGCTGAGCCTTCTCCTGCCTCCCCTTCCCAGAGAGCCTGTGGTGCTGCTGGGTTTGTGCTGACCTTTGCTTTTGTCCCTGGCTGCAGTTCTACCACGCGTGTGACCAGCCGGGTGTGGCCGTGATGTGCATCATGGACTATGACACCCTGCAGTACTGCGACTTCCTGGGCTCCGTGGTGGCCATCTGGGTCACCATCCTGTGCATGGCCCGCCTGAAGAAGATCCTGAAATACGTGAGTGGCAGGTGTCACCACACGGCCAGCCAGACCTGAGCCAGCCCACAGTTAGTCCCCTGACTGAGTCCCCTCACCGCTGTATTTTAATGACACAGCTGGTGACAGAGCCTGTTTGTCACCTAATGCCACCATGGGTTGTTTTGTCCCAGCAGTTTAGCTTGTGAGCCTGCATGCTTGTAAAGGCTGGGCCTGAAGATTTCCCCTGAGATTTGGGGTAAAGGTTTGTGGGTTCTGTGGTTTCTCCTTGAAGGTGTTTTTCCTGACTCTTATGTGGATGCAGAGTTGGGTAGCCAAAGAAGTTCTCCTTGCCTCTGGCATGTCTGGCTGTACTCTCTCAGCAGATGGGCTCCTGACAGTAATGGTGGTGTCTCTTTTCCAGGTCCTTTTCATCTTGGGGACCCTGTTAATTGCCATGTCCCTGCAGCTGGACCGCAGAGGGGTGTGGAACATGATGGGTCCCTGCCTCTTCGCCCTCTTCATCATGGTTACAGCGTGGGTAAGTGAGGGCAGCCAGGCAGGACCTGCTGCCCTTTACTCCCCATGGGGGATGGTGGTGGTAGAGCAGATCCAAGGCTCCAGCCCATCCACAGGCATGGCTTGAAACCCTGAAACACCCAGGTGGAGGGGGCAGGGTGAGGGATTCACCTTCCAGTCCTGCAGCAGCTGAGAAATCTCCTGGTTCTGGGTCTGAGACCTGGAGCTGCAGTGCTGTCCCAAAACATGGGCTGTGGCTTGGCCCTGGGCAGGAGCTGTAGCATCTGTGCTGGCCTCTGGTGCCGAGCTCCTGCGGGGCTTTTGCACAGCACAGATGGGCCCAAGCAGTGGGAGGGCTGAATTCCTCAGGGACAGCGAGCACCCTCGGGGGTTGGCAGGGTCTGTTTCCCCCCTGCCCCAGCCTCTGCCTGGCTGCTAAAGCCCCGTGTGCTCTGACCCCCAGGTTCACCACGGAGCAAAGCGCAGGCACTGCTACCCCTCCTCGTGGAAGCGCTGGGTTTTCTACCTCCTCCCAGGGATCACCTTGGCTTTCATTGCCATCTCAGTGTACGCTTTCATGGAAACCAATGAGAACTATTACTACACCCACAGCATCTGGCACGTGCTGGTGGCTTGCAGTGTTGCTTTCTTGCTCCCTCCTCGGGACAAGCATAAGAAGCCCTGGGCCTGGCCCCAGAAGCTCACGTGTCGCTATCAGATCTGCCAGAACGACCGTGAGGAGCTCTACGCTGTGACCTGACCTGTCCTGGTCGCAGAGGTGGAGGGATGGGGAAGCTGCTCTTGGCCGTGGCTGCCCCACACACGGGTCAGTCCTCTCATGCGCTCATTCCCTGGACAGGAGGGACAGCCTGGACTGGATTTAAAGATGAAGATGGTCTGGGCTGGTCTTGTGGAGGCAAGTTTGAGGCCACCTCTGCTTTTCTGCTGGGGTGGGGCAGGCTCTTCATGGTTCAAGATCAAGGAATTGCTTGTCCCCCACCTCCCCATAGCCCTGGGGGAAATTGCCAACCCTTCTTCCCCCACTGCTGCATCCATGAGGCTTGGGCTTAGCCCACACTAAGCTGGAGCCAAGGCTTGGGCTGCTGAGCTCTTCTCTGCACCCTGTCCTGGTAGAGGATGTGGGACAGGGACCTCCCCTGCCATTCTGCAGTCAGCACTTGAACCCAAGAGAAGAACACATTTCTCCTGTTCCGGGGAGCAAATGCTGCCAAGTGCCCTTGGTGCTGATGGGGAGGGAGGGAGCTGATCCCAACACATGCTGGGCCCTTGGCTGCCATCTCCTTGGGGGTCTGGAGCCTCTCGCCCTCTGAAACAGGTGCTGCTGCTCCTGCCTGGTCCTGATACTGTGGGGGATGAATGAGGCTGGGACTGGGGCCCTGGATTCAGGATCAGGCCTGGCAGGAATGTGAAAAACCCCATGTGGGGACATGCAGGAGGCAGCAGCAGCAGCCAGAGCTGTGAAACCCACAGCAGTGCAAGGTTTAGTCTGAGTTTAACTTCAGCTCTGGAAGGAGCCAGTCTGATGGCGTTCAGGGATTCACTGTTTTCCTCTTTTGGGGTGGTTTGGCATGGGCAGGGCTCTCTCTGGGGCAGCACAGGTGGTGCCTGAGCTGCTTCTCCAGCCTGCTGTGCCTCAGAGCCTGGATGTGCTGCAGGTCCCAGCCCAGTGTCCCAGCCCAGCCGGGAGCATCACCAGGGGCTCCCCAGCTGGCCAAGGTCTCCTTTGCAGTGTGTCTCACCTAAGCCTTACTCTAGGGCACACAGAAAGCAAGGGCAAGGGCAGAACTTGGCACCCAGGGGAGTTGTCTTTGCCCATCCTTCTACAGATAAGGGCTCAACTACACCGTTCCAGCTGTGCCAGCCTGGTGTGTGCTGCTGGGAGCCCCTCCTCAGGTGGCTTTGGGGAGGAAGGAGCTTTTAATGAAGGATTTGCCTCCTCTGGGTTCTTTCTTTGCTTTGAAGAGCACCCAGCTCAGCTCTGCACTTTATCCCTCTGCCTCCCCTTCCTCTGCAAAGTCCCCCTTTTTAAGCAGGTGCAGGACAAGTGGAGGACACTTGTCCACACCCAGCAGCGTCATCCCCCCCTCACCCGTGTCCCCTGCGTTTCCTTGTGCTGCTGCCATCCAGGACAGCACAGCAGGAAGAGGAGACATGGGGCCCTCAGGGCTTCCTCCCACTTCTACCACTTTTAGGCACTTTTTTTCCCCCCGTCTCCATTTGCACAGTGGTGCTGAGGCCCCAGCACCGTGGCAGGCGACCGCCACTCCTTCACAGCCGTGCCGTCCATGCCAGGCCACTGGTGACACCTGGGTGCCGCCAGACTGGTCTGGGTGCTGCCAGTGGGACCCAGGTGCCACCAGATTGGCCTGGGTGCCACCAGACTGGTCTGGATGCTGCCAGTGTCACCCAGGTGCCATCAGTGTGACCTGACTGCTGCCAGTGTGACTTGGGTACCAGTGGTATGACCTGGGTACTGCTGAGGTGATCTGAGTGCTTCCAGTGTGACCCAGGTGCTGCTGGTGTGGCCCAGGTGCCATCAGTGTGACTTGACTGCTGCCAGTGTGACCTGGGTGCCACCAGTGTGACCTGATGCCACTGATATGGCTGGGTATTGCTGGTTATCATAGAAAGCAATAATTCCTCATTGGGCCTTTCCCTTCAGGGATTTCCATGCTGGAAGCAGAAGCTTTGGGGCAAGAAATCCCACTGACCTGATTGTTTATTTTGTGTTTAATTGTTAATTTTTGCTTTGCTCCCTCCCTGCTGACCTGGCCTTGGTGCCTCCAGATGGGAGGGTTAATTACTTTGGGTAAAATCTGAGCAAATTCCTGTGTCTGGGGAAAAAAAAAAGGTTATTTTTTTTCTTTGCTGTTACTACCTGTGATTATTTTATATGGTAAATTTTAAAGCTTACAGTTTTATAATTTAATAAAGGTGACGGTATTTGCGGGCAGATGCCTGGTGGCTGCAGTCACACAATCATAGGGCTTCAAGGAGCATCAATCTCATCCACCCCCTTGTCCAGGCAGGGTCACCTGGGGCAGGTGACACAGGAACGTGTCCGGGTGAGGTTTGGGATGTCCCCAGAGAGGCACACCCCAGTGTTCCAGGGCTCTCCCACCCTCCCTGCGAAGTTCTTTCGCACAGGATGACTGAATATGCTGAGTGGGAAGGGCTCCATATGGATCATCCACTCCAGTTCCCGGCCCTGCACAGACACCCCAACAATCCCAACCTGTGCATCCCTGGACAAACACTCCCGGAGCTCCGGCAGCCCCGGGGCTGTGCCCAGCACCCGCTGGTGCCTTTCCCTAATCTCCAGCCTGCCCCGGCCCTGCACAGCTCCAGCCCTTTCCCCGAGTCCCTTGAGGTGGAGCTCCAGCGGTTCCGTTCCTGCCCATCCCCGCTCCTGTCCGGGCACCGCCGGTAGGAGCCGGCACCACCCTCAGCACCCGCCGGGCGCGAAACGCGGGCGCGGCGCGGCCCCTCCCGGCCGCCGTCGCGCTCCGTCCGCGCCAGCCAATGAGCGGCGGCCGTGGCGCCGCTTGCGGCCCGGCGGGGCGGAAGTGGAAGCCGGGCCGGGCCGCGGGGACGGAGCGATGCCGCTGCACCGCTTCCCGCCGCGGCTCTGGGCCGCCATGCGGCTGCGGGACGGCATCTGCGCCCGGCTGCCGCAGCACTACCTGGCCTCGCTGCAGGACGACACGCCGCCCACGCCCGTGCACTGGGAGCCGCACGGCCTGCGCTACCGGCGGAACCCGCGCACCGGACAGCGCGAGCGCGTGCAGGACGTGCCGGTGCCCGTGTACTTCCCGCCCGCCGCCGACGAGGGGCTCTGGGGCGGCGAGGGATGGATCCGCGGCTTCCGCTACGCGCGCAACGACAAGGTGAGCGCTGCACCCTTGCCCGGGCCGCTGTCGCCGGGGCCCGCTGGCCGCCGCCTCCCCCCGGGGCAGCCGCTGACGGCCGCGCCGTGCCCAGCTCTCCACCAGGCTGCCCAAAACGTGGAAGCCGCAGCTGTTCGAGCGGCAGTTCTATAGCGAGATCCTGGACGCCACGCTGACCATCACCGTCACCATGCGCACGCTCGACCTCATCGACGCCGCCTTCGGCTTCGACTTCTACATCCTCAAGGTACCGCACCCGGAGGGGCCAGGCAGGGCTGTGCCCACGCTGCCCTCACCCGTGGGCTGGCAGGCAGGGAGGCCTAGAATTCAAGCACAGAAAACCCCAAGTTGGAATAGACCCACAAGGATCATCGAGTCCAGCTCCTGGCCCTGCACAGACACCCCAAAACCCCACCCTGTGCCTGAGCATTGTCCAAACACTCCTGGAGCTCTGGCAGCCTCAGGGTGCCCATTCCCTGGAGAGCCTGGGCAGTGCCCAGCACCCTCTGGGGGAGGAACCTTTCCCAAAATCCAGCCTGACCCTGCCCTGGCACAGCTCTAGCTGCTCCCTGGTCCTGTCCCTGTCACAGGGAGCAGAGATTGGAGCTGCCCCTTGGGAGGAGCTGCAGCCCCTCTGAGCTCTGCCCTCAGTCTTCTCTCCTCCAGGCTGAACAACTGCTGCTGTTAATGTTTTAATGCAGGTCTAATGCCTCAAGCCTTTAATACCCTCTTGACTGAAGCCCTTATATTAAAACTCAGACGGGTGATCAAATTGTCTCCAGATCTTTCCCCTTTCACACATGTGTCCCGAGAGCCTCTGCTGTGTGTGTGGATAAACTGCCAGTGCTGTCAGTGTTCTGGGAGACTGCTGTGCTCCCTGGCAGCTGATCCCTTGTTGCAGCCTGACTCCAGGCTCCCTTTCTGCAGACTCCCAAAGTTGACATGTGCTCCAAGCTCGGGATGGATTTGAAGCGGACGATGCTGCTGCGCCTGGCCCGGCGGGATCCTGCGCTGCATCCCAATGATCCAGCCAGGAGAGAGGCCATCTATGACAAGTACAAGGTGGGTTCCTGGCCTGGTGTTTGCTGCTTGGATGGTCACCCATCACTGGTGTTGGTGCTCCTGTGCTGAGGGACAAGAAAATACAAACATCATCAGGTGTTTCTTGTCTCTCTGTGGGCTCCTCATTTTCATACTCATCATTTAGGGACACAAGAAGCAGTATTTTTGCAGTGATTGAGGTCAGCGAGAGTCTGCAATAAAAAACAGTAAGAATTTGTGCTACCCCTGGAGGGAGGAGCCCAGAGTGCCCACGTGCTGTTCAGTTTTGTCTCAGCATGGAAACACCACCAGCACTCACAACATACGGAGTTGTGCTTAGAAACAGCCCCAGAACTTCATAAAAGAATTGCAGGAGCAGACAGCTGATCAGAGAGCAGGACCCTTGCTAAGAAGAAAGAAGGGAAGAAGACCTTGGTTGTTAGAAATGAGGGAGCAGGGGTCTAAGATTTGTCCATAGTAACATTCCCACTGAATCACATGTTTGTGTCCTGGGCATAGAGAGGATTTGCATCTTCGTCACCTGCAAAGACTGTGTTACCTCTTCCTTCTTTTATCACAGGAATTTGTGATCCCAGAAGAAGAAGCTGAATGGGTTGGCTTGAGTTTGGAAGAAGCCATAGAAAAGCAGAGGCTCCTGGAAAAAAAGGTGAGTTCCTGAGGCAGTGCTCAGCACTGAGGTGTTGTGGCTGCACATCTAGCTCCTTCATGGGGTATATTCACCCACGTGCTCCAGTGCACACTGGTGGCATGCAACCAGGAGGGAGGGAAAGGAAAAGGAAGGAAAGGGATCCTTGGGAGCTACTGATGATTCTCATCTTCTCTCAGAGCTGGGGAATGTGCCACACAGGTGCCTGCCTCTCTGAGGGAGGGTTACAGAGCTGAGCAGTGGCTGTGGCACCACAGGTTGCCATGTTCAGCCCCTGAATAAAACCCAGTCGCATCTTCCTCTGGTTTTAGCTGCCAGCACTCCTGGGCTCTCCCCTCACTTCCCCTTGGTGCTGCTCAGGTTCCCTCCTTTAACATGGTTTATTCTCTGCTTTGTTGCAGGACCCTGTGCCCCTCTTCAAGGTTTATGCTGAAGAGCTTGTCAGCCAGCTGAAAGAGAAGCAGCAGGCAGTGCAGAAGCAGTAGAAGGAGAAAAACCTTGGGAGCAAAACCCCTGCTGCAGACAGAGCAGTGGGATTCAGGGGCTCTGCTGCCTGAGCCATGCTGGTGGTGAAGGGGCCACGTGAAAACCACGCTCCTGAAGTGTCATGACAGCCTACATGCAGTGAGGACCTGCTCCTGTGGGCTGAGGAAAGAGTTTCTATGCCATGGCTCTGAGAGTTCTTGTCAGACTGACTCAGTGAGGTTCTTCTGCCTGTACAAGCAGTTGGCTTCTGTTGAGAGCTGACTTGTGATACAAAATACACGTTTTGGTATTAATAGCAGTAATCTTCCCTCTGATACTTATTTCATTGTTGTGTTGTAGCAGGGAGTGAGAGACACAATGTAACTTAGATCAATCCCCAGCTTCATCCAGCCCAGGTGGTTGTGCCCCAAAAGTGTGAGCCCAAACTCAGCAGCTGGGGTTGAGCTCCCCCGCACAGCTCACTAACCCCTGGGTTACAGCCCTGTTTCTGTTGTAAGTTGGTGACTTTTAAATCTTGTTTTGTAAAAATGTGGTTGAAGTGCGTGCTGAAGTCTTTACTGCTGTAAGGCACCAAGGGACTGCAAAGCACTTGCCATTATTACAGGCTGATGAACAGCACTGGGAGTCCCTGGTGTTGTCTGGAAGCTTTGTGGGGGTGCAGTGAGTTTCTGGGTGGATCAAAATCAGCCTCTGCCCTTTTCCCCTCAGCACTGAGGTGAGAGACAAGCACAGAGCCTGCCAGCTGAACCTTGTGTGGATTGTCTCTCTGGATCATTCGTTGCCCCTGGAAGAGATTTTGCCTCACCCCTGTCTTGGGTTTTCCCCCCTCTGGCACATCAGGGCAAGTGTACTGCCTTGGTTTGTGGGCCACAAACTGGACTGATGAGAGAGAAACAGCTTGTGGAGCAGAGTGTGGCTCAGCCCCTCTGCACTGGAATGGAGTAGGACCACAGGGGAGTGGAGATTGCCAGTGCCTTGAAGGTTTGGGAGAAGGAGGGCCCTCAGTAGGGCCATGCTGGGAGGGAGGTGTTTGGGATCTAAACAACAGCATTTCACAAAAACCAGACTTCTCTGCTGCTCTTTAGGACAGAGAAGGGGCTGCAGTCCTCGTAAGGGGTGTTTGAGGCTGCAGAGGAGCCTGGCACAGGCTGGTAGGGCTGGCTGGGGCTGCCAGACAGGGCTGTGCTGTTCTTGCAGGGGCATGGGGAACAGGCTGGGTGGCAGAAGCTGGGATGTTTCCAGCCTGCCTGTGTGTTCCATCCCCAGCAAGTCCAGGTTCTCGAGAGCAAACTGGCACAGAAGGTCGTATTTGCCTAATTAATGATTGTGCAGCTAGGCCAGCACAATGACATTTGGTTATCTTCTCTCTCTGCTGCAACTGAGCTGAGTAGGAAGCTGCTGCCCAGCTCCTCGGGGACCCTGACACTCTGCCCTCGTTAGAGATAATTAGCTGGGACAAGCTCCTTGTTTGACAGCTCTGCTCATCATTAGGGCCAGCGCAGCTCATGCATTTTAATACAGCTCCCAGCAAAGCCTCAGCCTGTGGCTCTGTCCTGGCCCCGCTGCACAGCTCTGCTGGAACATGCCCTGCCTGGATCCTGCCTGGATCCTGCCCAGCCCTGCTCCCCGGTGCCTCAGAGCTCCTCGGCACTGAGGGGACAATGAGCAGCTGCTGCTCTGACCCAGGGGTGGGAGGTTTTGATTCTGTGGAACTGAGGCTCTGCTTGTCCTCCCACAGCTGGAACTGCCCAGTCTGGACCCTGACAGTCTTCCAGAGCTGCTCATTGGGCATCTGCAGGATCTGCTGCCACAGGAGGGCTTGGTGGGTGACAAGGGGTAGCAGAGCTTTGCAGGGAGAGCTCCTGTCCTGCCGAGGGTGAGAGTTCTAAGGGGAGCACTGCATAAGCACAGCTAGAGCTGCAGGAGGTTTTCTGGGGGAATCTATTTGGGATATAGTCAATTCTGACTTTCTGTCATCCTGCCTTTGCAGAGAAACTTCCTCTTGCTCCTTTCCTTATACCCGTGTTGGGTGGGGCCCAGAGATGTACTTTGCTGCCTTGAGGGAAGCTTTAAACTTCCAGAGGTGCTGCATCCTCGGGAAGCAGAGTTGGAGTACAGAGGGCTGCTGGACACAGCAGCAAGTGTCTTGAGGTGGGGAGGGAGCCCCTGTACAGCATTTGGGATAGTTTGGGCTACAAACCCCTCAGCCAGGTTTCCTTGAGGGGGTGAAGGAATGGCTCAGGGTCCAATGTTAGACCTGTCCTGCTTTTATAGCACTGGCTGCTGCTGGAGAGTTTGGTGCTGCTTGAGGGATGGTTTTACCTGTCTAGGTGGGCTCAGCTGGTTCCTTTGCTGCCCTGACACCGGGGATCAGAGGAACTGGTAGTTTGCCATGACAGCATGTTCTCAGGAAACCGCAGATGCCACAAACCCACGGGTGTAAGTAGGGTGCTGTCAGCTTGAAGTGGAAAATCTACCCCTGGACAGGGAAGGGTCTGGCTGCCAAGCACAGCTCAGACCCCAGAACTGCCTCAGGCTTCTGCAAAGGTCACCTGCTCCTCTTCCTGGCCTGGAGCCAGGCACAGGCACGTGGAGCATTGGGAGGATCCAACACCAGGCTGGCAGCTGGCAAGGATGTGACAGCCCCCAACAAACTGCTAGAGAGCCCTGCAAGGGTCACCTTGGATCTGGCAGCGTTAGACCAGGCTGGGATAGTGCTTGGAAAGGGGAATGGTGAAAAAATATCCAGACAGCAGTGAAAGGATGATGAATGAGAGGCTGGGAGAGGCACGTGTGCTGTATCAACCACCAGAACTGGGAAGTGAGACAGTCAATCCAGGACTGAGGGATTCCTGTTTAATTCATTCCTCGGGTATCAAAAACATTCCGCTCTCTTTAGCAGTCCCAGCAAGCCACAAATATGAAACTGCCCCTGGAACATGAACTGTGCCAGTTGTGGAGGGAGCATGGTAGGGAATCCTCCTCAATCCCAACACTGCAAAGTAAGAGAAAAAGGTTAACTGGGGAAAGCATCCAAGCAGGAAAGTCTTGGGTGGGATGGCTGGACTAATCCTGCTGTTTGGGACTTGGTGGTTCTGAGTTCTGGTGTTTGCTGGTATCTTGAAGCAATGTTTGGGTTTTGCCTGCTCACTTGTGCAGCCACTGTTCCAAAAACCAGTTTGAGATTAAGGCTCTGCTTCTCAGCAAGTGTTTTCTTACCTGTTTATCTTCATGACTTAAACAGCATTTTCCCTGTAAATTCCCAACAAGCCCTTCTGTATTCACACAAAATGGATGTTTGGGGAGCAACAACAAATGCAACATTTCCTTTCCTGCTGGTCTCATAGGCAAGCCTGCCTTTCCCTCCTGGCTTGGAGGCTCTTGGTTTGGAATCACTATTGCAAAGGGATGTGACTTTTAGGAGCGCTGTGAATCAGCCCAAACTTGGTGCCAGCAGAGGTCAAAATGTAGCCTTCTTTGGCTCATCCTCTATGCTATGGCATTAATCAAGGAGACATGAGATTTAGAAACTCACTTGGACTGCAGTGTTTGTTTTCAGATCCACAGGACTCAGTTCCTTCCAGACAGCTGGTCTGGGATGCTCAGGCTGTTGGGGCTGGGAGTATGTGCTGTGCTCACCACCAGAGCTTTGCTCTCTCCCTGGAATTTGCTCTGGGGATGAGCAAATGGCAGCAAATATCCTGATGGCTCTGCCCGTGAGTGACAAATGATTCTGATTTTGGAGATCAAGATGGAGCCGGGCTCATTGCAGAGGGAAGGACAGGAGACCATGGGTAGTGAGAAACACTGGCTGGACTTGAGAAAAAACTTCCACAGGAGGGTGGTGCAGTCCTGGAGCAGGATCTGGAAAGGTGGAGGTCTTCAGAAGGACAGGGTGAGGCTCTGAGTGACCCACTGGATCCTTGTAGCCAGCCTTGCTTGGAGCAGGAGCCTGGGCTGAGACCTCCAGAGGTCCTCCCAAGCTCGCTGTTCTGTGCTGCAGCTTCCAAGCTGCAGTTCCTCCCTGCAAAGCTGCCAGCAAGGAGGGGCTGAGTCGTGGTCTGAGGAAGAGCAGCTCCCGGGTGCTGGCTGGAGGGGAAGGGCAGGAGCTCTGGTCCCTCCCTCCTCTAGGGTATGGACAATCACCCTCCTGCTTGAGCTCCTTCTGCAGCCATGTGCTATGCTCTCTTCTCCCATCCACGCAAGGAATTGTCTCCTGTGCCAAACTCTCACCTCCAGGATGGTCGTTGCAGGCAGGGATGGCAGGATGGAGTCACTGGCCACATGCTGGATCACCTAGAGCCCAGTGAAACAGAGCAGCAAACAACCTGGCCCTGTGTGAGCATCCCTGGGGCTGTCCTGGGGCTGAGCAGCCCTGGTGGCTCTCCATGAGTGACTGCTGGCTTTTCAGCCCTGCTGGTTCCTGACACTCTGTTCGTCCTGGCCAGCTGCCCCAGCCCTGCAGAGGATGAGGTGGGACAGGCCATGGCCAGTTGTGTCAGGGCAGAGCTGGTGGCCTGATGGTGGCAGAGCTCTGGGGGGACTCTCTCTGGGGTAAGACCAGTCTGCAACCAGGCAGGGTCTGATTGAACCTGAATAGAGATGGAGAGGGACATGGAGGTTTAGTTGTTGAAGGAAAGAGTCATGAGAAAGAGAAAAACAAGACAAAAAAACAAAACAAAACAAAAAAAACCCTAATGAGATCTACATATGCAAATGAATTGCCAAAAGCCCCCTGCCAAATTCCTGGCACCATCTCCTGCAGCTGGACTGAGCTGGACTGGGGACACTGAACATGGGAAGATGGACACATGGAATAGGGGCAGGCAGATGGAGTTCCCTCCATTTCCCTCTCCTGCCACACGCTGTGGGCTCAGGCTGGGCTCCTTGGCTGCAGGAGGAAGAGCTGGGAGGGGTGGCCACGCCAGCTCTGGACTGGCCACAGAGGCCTTTGCCTGGCTGGACTCTGCTGCTCTGTGCATCCATTGCAGACATTTTCCAGGCAGCCATCGCCATGGTAACATGGAAATGGTGCTGGCTCAGGCCAGCCAGAGCACTCAAACACAGAAAATGGCATTTCTGAGATGGGAGCAGGGCTCTGCTCACATGGCCTCTGGGTACCCAGGGATGTGGCTGCTCTGAGAAGGTTCTTGTACTCTGGTGCCCCAGGAATGTGTCCCCCAGGCAGAGGTGAAATGAGATGGAGGGAGCAAAGAGGATGGGACATGCCAGCAAAAAGGGAGCAGTGGAAAGCGGATTTCTCTGGCAGTGTTCCAGGCATGGATGGGGC
The DNA here is from genome assembly GCA_009812075.1 of Sialia sialis. NCBI lineage: Eukaryota > Metazoa > Chordata > Aves > Passeriformes > Turdidae > Sialia > Sialia sialis. Next base: position 13,655,349 of record VRYO01002014.1, read on the forward strand.
CAGTATTTTAAGTGCTTCAGCCAGGTATTTATTTCCATGGAGACTAATCACACATTCCAAGCCATTTTAATTTCCTTTAAATTCTCTGAGACCCCTGCTGCATGTGTTGTGAGACTCAGGTGGACTTTCCCAAATGAGTCTCACTTGCCCAGCTGAATGTGAAGTGACTCTGCCCCCACAACCCCTAACTATGTATGACTGCTCATTTTATTCCTTAGGATGCTGTCCCTTGACTTTTGAGGCTGGTGGAGGATCTGAGCTTGGTAAAATTCTTCCCCCTAAAAGTCATGTATAGATTTGGAAGGTTTCAAGCGGTGGAAAGTATTTCCCTTGCTCCAGCTCTGGGAATGGAGCCTTGTCATGCTCTGCTCCCAGTGCAGGACTTTGCCATACATGGGATTTTCTCCTCTTTCTCACAATTTATCCTCTTGGTCTGTTGAGCTTCAAGTCTGGCTGCAAGGTTTTTCCGCTAGAAGTCTTTAGTTTTGGCTTTTTCTTTTCACAGCAGTTCTCTACCATGGTTTTGAAGTGTGGAACCTGTGTGACAGCACCAAAAATGGAGGGAAATCTCCTTGGATGCAGCACTAGGCCAGCAGGTTTCCACCTGGCCAGGTGGTCCTGGAATGTGCAGAGTTGAAAGTAGTGTGGAAATCACTCTTGCCCAGACCCACTTGTTCTGCTGAGCTCCCTTCTCTCTTTGAATGCACCTTTCATTGTTCTTTTTTTCCTCTGTATTCTGTGTGATATGCTGAAGAACAAGGCGAATTCAGGCCTTTGTAAGGCTCTGGGAAAGGTACTTTGTTGGAGGAGCCACTCTCTGCAGTGGGGAGCGGCTCCTCTGTGGGGAACCAGCAGGATCCCGGTGGCAGGAGGGGGTGCAAGGTGACAAGACCCTGGCAAGGGAGCTGGCAGCGGGTGTGTGTGGCTGAAGCCGTGATGGCGTGTGGCTCCAAGCGCTGGCTCCGAGCCCGGAGCCGGGAGTTTCCATGGGAACTGCTGGAGGATGCTCGGAGGGCAGCGCGGGCTCTGCCGCGGCCCCAGCGCAGGCGGGAGCTGCCCTTGCTGGGGACCCGCAGCTGCCCGGGAGGTACCAACTCATCCTCAGTGCAGAGGGAGCGATCCCCTTCAGCCAAACTGAGCACTTCAGAGACGCTGCCCTGAACAGAGAAAGCAGCCGCAGGCAGGACCAGAGCAGGGCAGCGCCCCGAACAGTCCCCGAGCTGTGCCCAGAGTCCCATCCCTGAGTCCCAAAGCTGCCCCCGCGGCCAGCAGAGCCCAGAGCAGCCAGCTCCTGGCCCAGAGCACAGCTGGGGCTGTGACACCGTCCTTGGAGTGGCTGCGTGGTGCGGACCCGCTCGCTGCCCTGGGGGATGATGCAGCGCTCGGATCGGGGCTGCAGTGTTTGAGTTGTGCCTCCCGGGCACCCTGAGCCGGCTGCTGATGAGCGTGGGTGGGCAGAGCCCATCCTCGGTGCCTCCCTTTGCTTGCCCTGGCCCCAGGTGCTCTTTGCCCAGCACTGGGACCTGCAGTGTTGGCAGCAGCTGCTCCAGGCACCAGCCAGCCCCTTCTCCTCCACTGCTCTGGAAGCCTTTTGAGCACACTGTCACCAGCCCTTTGCACACCCACGGGAGCTTTATCGTGGGCATCGTTCATTGCTGCTGCTCCCAGGAGACAGGCTTCCCTTCACAATCACCCCAGTTTCCCAGATGGAGGGTGTTCATCCTGCTGCCCACAAAACCCATTTCCAGGGGTGTTTCTGACAACTCACTGGCATTGCTGTCTGGGTCAGTGACCTGCCCTTTCCAGGCTCTCCCTATGATACGTGAAAAGGAAATTTATTATCACATCTGCCAGGTTCCAGACAACTCTTTCTGGCAGTAGATAGGTAGGATCTCTCTGAGGATCAGCTGGTTCACTCCCAGTTCGTTCAGAAGCCCTGGAAATGCCTGCTGCTCCATAGCTCCTTTCTGCTCTCTTCTTGGCTGGGTTTGTAGTGACATCTGTGGTCACCTTTGTCTCCTCTCTGCTCCCCAGAGTGGAAGTCCCCCAGTTCTCCCAACAATATAATGAGCTTGGGCAGAGTCTCCTAGTGCTCCTCCTGCAGCTGCCCTGAAGGACTCCACTCTCTGGATTGCTTTGAGGAGGAAATGGGATGACCTTGGCTTCTTTCCCATCAAGCCCACACTGTTCATCTCTTGCCTTCCTGTCCATTTTCTCCAGATCTCTTCTGCCTTTAGATTCTCCCTTAGACCCCTTTTTTTCTCCACTTTCCTGGAACTGCTGTTTGGTGCCAGTAATGACCCGTGGGAACAGAAGCACATTGCAGATCCCAAGCAGTGTTCCAGCCAGCAGGGCTGAGCTGGGCTGTTTGCTGTTCTCTTGCTGCCACATCTATCCCTGGACCATGAGGATAGAGCCAGGACCACATTCCCACCTGCAGGACCCATTCAGCCATGAGCATGAACCCATGTGCACATCACAGGACTGGTGTCCAGCCCTGTGCTCTCTCCATCATCATTAACATCCTCCCAAGGAGTGGGAGGCTCTGGGCCTTGCAGACCTGCCTCAGAGCAGCTCAGCAGGAAGGCAGAAAGCATCCTAGACTCCAGGGATGAGCATGGCCAGAGGTACCACTTCCCCATTCCACCCAGCACCATGAAGTCAGGAACGGGGATGGCCAATTCAGGCAGTGTGAGTTCCCTGGTAGAAAACTCCAGTGCTGTGAACAGGAATCACAAATGGCAGCAGTGGGGAAGGAGAGAAGAAGTCAGAGAGGATGGTTTGGCCCCATCCTGGCTCTTGGGATGAGCCAGTGTGGAATCCCCATGGGAAACAGAAGAAATGGCTGGTAGGGCCATGTATCTGCACCACCTTGGAGGAGGATGATGATGATATTGATGGTGATGAGCCATGATGGTGCGGGAAAGCCTTGGCACCGCGGCATTGTGCAGCGGGAGCGATGGGAAAGGCTGGCCAAGGGAGGCACCGCTTTCTGCAACAGCCTTCAAAGAGTTTCCTTAAGTGTTGCTGCTCTTCAGGGCCTCCTCCTCCAAGGAAAAAAAAAAGTAGGGAAAAAAGGAGATGAGGAAGAGCAATCTCTGGGTGCGGGATGAAAGCGGCCTGTCTTGACTATTTACCCAGCAATTATAAGTAAATCGGTGGTGCCTAACGGGGCCGGTTGCCATAGTGACGATGGGATGGAAGGACCAGCATTTGGTCCTGGCTGCAGCCAATCAGGCTGGGAAGCCCAAGCTGCAATATAAAGTAAAGATTCCCATCTTCCAGCCACGCACTTGCCAAGAAAGGGAAATAGGTTCAAGAGTCTGGGGAGAAAAAGTGCTGCGGCCGGCGGCAAGCAGGGCGGCTGCTCCCGTCATGGCGGACTGCGAACGCCCGGGCAGGTGAGAATCCCAACTCTCCCCATCTCCCGCTTATTGTTCTCCCGCGCCGCGGTCCCTCCGCGCCCCACCCCACCCACGCCGCCGCCCCGACCCCCTCGCCCCAGCACCCACAATGAAACCCCCCTTCGGGTGGGAGACAAAGAGAGGCGGGTGGAGAAAGGCTCCACCATTCTCCCCAAATTGCCATCGTAGGCCTTTCAAATCAAATTTCGCAAAGCAGCTTCATCAAAGGCCCCCAGCTGAGAGGCACGAGCCCCATATTCCTGCCCCCCCGGCAGGTCTGGGGTGGCGCGGTGATCCCATACAAAGTCGGCACTGCTCCAGAAGTGTCTTTGCAAAAAAAAAAAGGAAAAAGAGGGAAAAAAAAAAAGGGGGGGGATATGGAGATAAAAAAACGCAAGCGAGAAAGAACAGCGCCTAAATTGCTCATCGTCTCCCCATCTCATTACTGGCGACTTCTGAGGACGGATATTTCCAAAGGCTGCGATGAAAGACTTGTGAATGGAGCCCCCCCGGATGAGATCAAAGCCCGAGGCTGGGACGCCAGGGTGTGCCGGAGGAGGGGGCGAGGGCCGGCTGCGCCGCAGGATGCTGGGGGGAGCCTTCCTCCCCTGCTGCCGCTGCCCTCCATGTTTCCCGGTGTCGCTGCCGCCACTGCCTGACCCATCTTGCAATGGAGACCAGGGACAGTGGCCAGATCCCAACGGCTGGAATCGAGACGAGCAAACTCCCTTGGCTCACAGTTCGGCAACTCTCCCAAAATTCATGGTTAATAAAGGAGCTTATTCCGTCCGGGACCTCTCCCGACACCTCGAATTGCAGATGAGCGCGTGGCTTCCCCACCACTGGAGCCCACTCCTTGGGTCTCGTCTCTCCTCGCACCGCGGCATCGCCAGCCTGGAGAGCCACCAGCAGAAGGGCCGAGGACAAAGGCAGGAGGACAGAAGTTGTGCCACTTTCCCTTCCTGCCGCCTCCCTTCAAACACGGGCTGCTTTCTTCTGCTCAGCTATAAATTTGGCTCCGGGCGGCGTTCCCACCACCGGCACCACCGGCAGCCGGGCGCCCCATCAGCGGCACGGAGAGCAAACTCACAGATGGTAAAATAAGAGAGTCGTGTAGGGTTCAAAGAGACCTTCTATGTCAATTGTTATATTATTAGGTAAACTCCAAGAAGAAAATCTTTTAATCCACTGTGGCTAATCCAGTCCACTTTTGTTGGCCAGGACATATTCAGCATCAACAAAAGGCTCTGGCCGACGGACACCGGCATACATAATGTATTGATAACTGCGGGAGCCGGCTCGGCAGCAGAAAGAGCCACTGCTCAGGCCGGCAGCGGGGGCCGGCAGGAGGATTTGCCCGACTTTTATCAGTTTTATTTTCATTTCAAAGAACGCGGCTGATATTTGCACTGCGCTGCCTACTAGGGGAGCACAAAGAGGGCAGGGATGTTCCCAGCTCTGGCCAGCCCTGAAAGCTCCCCAGGATCCTGCCAGGACCTCAGCGGGACCCTCACCCCTCACTGCCTCCCCAGGGCAGTGGTGGCACAGAAAACTGCAAGGCCAGGTTGGTTCCGGGCCTGGTTTTGGGGTGATGGCTCCCATGGGGAATTGGCAACTGGGGTGGCTCCTCTTAAATTAGCCATGCCCTGGGATTTACCCTGGGAGGGTGCTGCTGCCCTGGGAGGGGGGAATCACCTTCCTCAAAGGAGATGGGATACGACTGATGTGGGAATAGAAGTGTCCAAGCTGTGAAGAGCCAGCACTGCTGAGGAGAAGTGGAGATCACACCTGGACTCACCTTGTCTTCCCAACACGGCACAGCAGAGACCAAAGTTGAGGAACCTGGAAAGGAAATAAAACCAGCGGCAGCAAAGGGCAGGTGGGACATGAGTGGGGACCACGTGGCCACAGCCCAGCTGATGTGGCTGTTCAGGCACGAGGAGGTGGGAGCTGGTGGGTGGGAATGAGCTGAGAGGGGTTGAGGTGGCAGCTGTGGATGCTGGAGGTGAGCAGGGCACACCAGCTACACAGCCCCTCCAGGCACTGGGTATGGCCTGTCCTCAGCAATGGGCTCCCCTGGGGCAGCTCTGGGTGAGGGTCCACAGCAGGGCAGGAGGGCATGGATGGCCAGGCTGGGCCCACAGTGATCATCTGTGAACCACATGGCTGGTCTCGGGATGAGGATGGGGCTGAGCCAGCAGGGAACTCTGCACAGCAAGGAACTGGGGTTTCCAGTGGATGTGACCTCAGCCAGGAGTCCATGGCCCTCCCAGGATGCCATTGAGTCCAAAATGTCCTTATTCCTGCTGCAGGTAGCTCAGTGTATCCAAGGCCAGTGGCTCGTGTGTAGTCAAGAGGATCTTTAGTAAGAACATGGAAAGGAAACAGCAATGGAGAAACCAAAAGGACTCACTTCCAAGAGCCCAGAGGGCTTGCCCAGGGTTTTGTGCTAATGACAAGGGACAGCAGTGGAGTCACTCTCCTGAGGGTGGGGGGCTCAATGGACCCCCAGATGCTCTCTGAGGGGGGCACAGGCACTCATCCGTTGGGAAAGTGCTGACAAGGCAGTGACAGGAACAAGTGACCCAAGGAGGAAACAGCCCCACAGGGACCTGGTTGTGACTGCAAGCCCCAGGTCAAGCTGTTGTGCTCCTGCTGCACTCACAGATACTGACAGTACAGACAGTACTGCAGACCCCCTCCAGTGGGGTTAAAGTGGCAATGCCAGAAGCTTCTGCAGGGAATGGATGCACAAGCTGTGATTAAGCAGAAAGCCGTGAGTCACCAGCCCTGGACAGTCCGTCCTGAGATCCACCAGGGGATCCAAGGGACAGGAGTCAGGGATGTGGATGCCATCCTGAAGCAGAGGCTCTTTGGAAGGCTGAAGCGCAGTGGGGGCTCACTGAGCCTTCCTGCCCAGCCCAGACAGCTGCTCTGATCATCAACAAGGCATTCCCAAAACTCCCAACTGATCCACATGGTGCATCCAGAGGTCTGCCCAGCCATCCAGAAGCTGCCAGGCTACACTGACACATGAGGAGCACAAACCACCTGGGAGACAGAGGATGAGAATTCAGACTGAATCATTGATTGCCATCAGGCAGAATTTTCATGGCAGGGGTCTCTGGGCAGCTGTTGAATGCAAGACTAAGATAAATAGGAAGAGCTGAAGATGTTCAGCTTTGGAGACCTGAAAATACCCCTCTGTTGGGAAGAGGGAGACATGGAACTCCTGGGCAGACACCTCTGCTCCATGTCCCACTGCAGGCCAAAGCTCAGGTGGCTGGGATGACTTCTGGCATTGACTGGTGTCTTGTGGGACTTTGCCCACAAGGTGGTCACCCAAGCCATGGGCATTCACCTCACAGGCCCAGGAGAGTCACAGAAGTGTGGGAAGAGGAACCAAAGTCCATGTCAAGCTCCTCTGTGACACGTGTCCTACATGACATGGCCTTGGCACACTGCGAAAGATGCTGCCAAAAGGAAGAGTCTAAGTCCAAGGTCTGGACAAGATCTGAAGTTGTACATCTGCTTCCAGTGTTTTCTCCTGTCTTGAGCCTTTGTAACTATAAGGAATCGGGATGAAATACAATACAAGGTTGGATTTGCTCACATTTGCAGGCCATGGGTTCTCTGGAGGCAGGACTGTGCTTGTGGCAGGACTTCTGACAGGAGATGCACTGGTAAGAGAATGCCCAGCAGGACCATCAAAGTGGGAATCTGTTCTCAGGGAGAACACCAGGAGAGCCCTGAGGTGAGATGGGCAAGCCTGCAGGGTCTGGCTGCCATCAGCTCTCACTGCAGGGCAGAGGAGCTGCACAGGCTGAGGGACACAGCATGAGCATGAGGGGTGTGAGATGGTTGGACATGACATGGATGGACACCAGGTGGTGTCTCCAGCCCTGCAGAGCCAGGGAGTGGCAGGAGCCTCCGTGTCCTGATGGGGACAGGGGACAAAGGGCTGGGAAGCAGCTTCTGTCGAAGACAGCCCAAGGCTTGCCTTCTGGAGGAGATGGGGCACTCAAAGCTGCCTGGCCTGGTGCTCACATCCCCAAGGAGCAGTTCTTGTAATCTCTTCCCCAGGGAAGTGGGATGTCATGGGATGCTCATGATCACAATTCCCTGACTCCCCCTGCTCCCAGACATTCTGTCCTGGAGAGGACTTGGCTCTGCTGTGGCTCCCCTGCCTGGTGCAGGAAGGGGAGATTTTAGGAGAGAGGCAGCCAGGCAGAGAGTTGCCAAACGGTGACAGGGTGACCGGCCCAGAAGCACTGGCAGAAGAGGACAGGGAATCCCGTGGCTGACATCCAGTGCTGGTTTGCCTTGGCTGTGGAACAACTGGATCCCTCCAAATACAGACTTCTCTGAGATTGCTCCCACATGATTCTGTGAGCAGTTTCTCCAGTCTTCTGTCAGGATAAGACCAACATTTTCCACATCTGTTCACCTCATGCTGGAAAGCCTTGAGATGAGTCAATGCCAAGATGACCTCCTGGACTGGGCTTGTGCAGTTAAAGCAGCAGAAGAGTTTGGAGACTCTCCCCTAAACGTGTGGACAAATGGCACCCTCAGCTCATCAGCCAGAACTATTTGCCGCAGGAGGAAGCTGGTCAGCCCCAGGCACTGAGCTCCGTCCAGAATTTTGGCTGGTCAGGACCTCAGCTCGTGTCCATCAGTGCTGAGCCTTTCCTGGCGCTGTCCCACTCACTCCCACCATGGAGGAGGAACCCTCCAGGGAAACCTCCCGTGATCCTCAGGCAGGTCACTGTGGGTGGAGGGGCTCCAGGACCTGCCTGTGCTGAGCTCTGGCCACCTCCACTGGGTGCTGGTGACACACCATTGTGAGGATCCTGTCCCCCAGCTCAGCCAGGAGGGATGGCCCTGGCTGGAGAGGTGGCACAGGATGGTTGCTCTGAGGAAGGGCCACCTCAGAGGGAAGATGGCCAAGGAGGGCAACCCCACCTGCAGCTGGGGATTTTCAAAGTGCTGCTGGGAAGCAGGAGGTTGGGAAAGGGGTGATGAAGGCTGGAGTCTCTGTGTGGGTAGAGAGAGATCCCAGAGGGTCTGTGGCTATCCCACCAGAGAGCTGAAAGAGCAGAGGCTCCCAGAAGTGTCCTGCCAGGACTGGGGTTCCCCCTGCTGGGGCTGGCCTGTCCCCCTGGCCTGGAATACACCCAGTCCTTCAGCACATGCAGTGAGTTGGGCCCAGCGAGGGCTCTGGCTGGCAGACTGTCACCTCCTGCCAGCACAGCTGTCCTGCCTGACACCAGCAGCCACCAGGAGCCCACTGCTGGCAATTAGCTGCCAGTGGCAATTCAATTCCGGCTGCCTGGGCACCCAGAGCCAACAATTTCCCAGGGCATGCCATCACTCAGAGAAGTGTTTGGGGCATCTAATGCCCTGTCTGAGGAGCTTGAGTCTGGGAAAATCATTCTGGAGGAGAATTAAGAGGTAGAAATTCTGTGGGGCTTCCCTCAGCAGCGCCCAATGTGATCACAGGGACCCTCTGCCCAGGGCTGGCTGGGTTTGGACCTCAGCAAAGCAGCCACAACTGCCATTGTCACTTCATGGCCTCAGAGCTCTCCTGGTGAAGGACAAGGGTGAGCTGGGACCTAAACTGTAGCTGTCAGGCACAGTGCAGAGGTAAAATTATTTCTCGAGTTTGCCCTGGATGCATGAGCGTTGTTGAGATGTCCTCACAAGCCTCCCTGCACCCAGCAAAGCCGACCATAAACCCGCGGGCCACTAGGTGGACTCACAACAAACCAAAATTGCGGGATGAGAGTCGCTGAACACATGCCTCATCTCCGGGGAAAGCCTCGTCAAAGCACAGGCATCGTCAGCGAGCCCTCCCAGGAGAGAACAGAGAAACAGCGAGTGTCCAACTGGCCACTGCCTGGTCACTAGAGACAGAAAATTAGCCAAAACATAGTCACCAGGCCTTACTTGTCACAAAAATGTTGCCAGCCCCTTGGGAGAGCTGACCCTCCAGGAGGAGTGAGCCAGGAATGTGGGGACCAGCTCTCCAAGTGCTCTGCTGATGGAGATCATATCCAAAGGGTCACACTGGAAACCTTGCAGGACACACATCAAGGCACCACCGAGCACTGAGGTGGCTCCTGCCAGCTGAGCTGGTGATCACAGTCAAGCCAGAGGATCTTGCCCAGCATTATAAAACAAGTCTATGAGAGTGGAGCAGCCAATATTTCTGCACTGACCAGCCTTCCCCCAGCTCCCAGCAGCCCAGATCACAGTCAAGAATGACTGGGTAAAGGAAATCCGTCTTCCCCAGCACAACCAAGCAGGTTGAATTATCACAGGCTGTTCTGGGATAACCCTGCTGCAGGATCCAGCTGTTTCCATGCAGCTGTTCTTTGTGTTCTTCTCATCCCATCCCGCCGTGGGGACACTGGAGCAGAGGGCAAGCAATGGCCTGGGCAGGTGGGTGGGCCCTGGCTCTGCAGTGGAGCTTGGGAGCCAGGGACAGGGCTGTCCCCTGACACTGGTGCTCCCTCCTGCTTCAGCTCTGTAAGCTGGGATCATTTCAGCAGGGATAATCACTCCAGAGGCCCCATGCTCAAGACAGAGCACACCCTGCTCCAGACCTCTCACAGAGAGGCAAGATGTGAAGTGTGTCCTTTAGGACCATGGGAACAGGTTCCACTCCTGTGGTTGGGAGCACCAGGTGTCCCTGCCCAGCTCCCCTAAAAACTTCTCCTGGGTAGGGTGATCACAGCAGGGATGAGCTGACATCTCTTCTCTCCGCAGAGTGGCATTTCTGGGATGTGTGTGGACGGCATCCCACCCCTGGCACCCCAAGAGGAGCAGCGAGCCTGGTGGTCTGGAGCATGGAGAGGCAGGAGTGCAGGGCACAGGCCTGGGCTGGACCCCAAAGGTGGGTGCAGGAAGGTGTGTGGGGTGTCCCTGAGGGGGTGCTCCCCTTCACTGGCTGGGGATGAAGAGCACTGGGCATTGGTGCTGCTGGCTGAGCTCCTGCCATTGCTTTTGGCAGAGAAGATTGATCAAAACCAGGGGATCTGTAGGGTCTGGGATGTGGCAGGGATCTGTCAGGGCCATGGATGTGGCAGGGTCTTGGATCTAGCAGGGGTCTGTGAGAGTCTCTTTGCTATGCCAGATATGGGAACTTTTCCCCAAAAGCAGCATAGAGGCCAGGTGGGGAGGGCTGGGGGACACACCAAGGACCTGGCACCCTTATCAGTTTATCAGTTCACACACACTTCTACACCACAGCCCTGAGCTGGGATGGGAGCCCAGGGCTTATCTGGGGTGGGACAGGAGTGATAAGAGAAGCCCATGTGAACAAACTGGGCTTAGTCCAGCCAGGGCAGAGGAACATCAGCTGATATGGTCATTGGCTCTTACTGGGGTTGTGAATGGTGCAAAACAAGCAGAGGAGAGTGGCCATGAGCGGCTGTGACTCTCCTTGGGCTGGGTGGAATGGAGGAGAAGGAGTCTCCAGTCCTGAGCCCAAAACATGAGGCTAGAGTTGGCTGACAGTCAGAAAGGAGCTGGGGTGGGCAGAGGGCTGGTGGTAGGAGGATCACAGAAGTGTGGAGAGACAAAAGTCCACATCAAACTTCTCTGAGGAGGGTGCTGGATAAGCAGCACATCCAGAGCAGCCTTCCAAGGCATGGCATGAGCTTGTCTGTGATCTTTTTTTGGGAAAACATGAGGTTTGGGGGCTCTGTAATCCAGTGGGAAGGGCAAAACAGAGCTGGAGAAAAGAGGCTGATGCCAGGGCTAGCACAAAGAGAAAAGCCTGGAGATGAAGGCAGAGCAAACCCCTGGGTGAACAGGCCAGGGTTCTGGGACACTGCAGGGGCTCAGGGTTATGTACTGGGGTTTTCATCTGCCATTTGGGTTTCTGCACCACCATGGGCTAACACTGGCAGCTGCAAAAACCAGTTCAGACCAGTTCAGACAGCTGCCTTAGCTGATACAGGCCCTCCTCCCTCTACATTCTGGAAGAAGGTCACCCCAGCTACAGTTTTTGTTATTTTTGATGTGAGCAGCAAAGCTTTTGCCCCATCCACCTGCTTAGGCCTGTACCCCAGCACAAATGGGATTTGCAAGCAAGCACCCCTGTGGGAACAGGAGTGCACAGGGATACCAAGATGATTTTTCTGGAGGGGACGATCTGAGTGCTCAGAGCAGCCAACCCCTGCAACCTTCCCACTGTCTGGAACAGGCTCCACCGTGGGCTTTATGAAAGAGCAGGATCTGAGTGAAAAGGCATAAACTTGGTGTCCAAATAGTGCTTCATCCTTTTTACCCAGCATTAGAAGCAATGTGTTTGCCTCCTTGAGCTGGGGAATCCAAAGCAGGCATACCCAGGCTGCCTGTGGGACCTGCACCCGCAGCTCCACGGATGCTTTGGCAGGCTGACGTGGCCAGGTGGGCAGATATCTTCAGATCCTGCAAGAAGGGATGCTGTGTGATTGAAATCAGCATCACTCACTTCCAGTCTTGCCCCCAGCCCTGGCACAGCTGTCTGTGGGCATCCTCACTGCCCACACTGAGTTCTGCTCCATCCATCCATCCCTCCCGTGAGGCAGGCGCTCTCATCCAGCCCCCAGCCCTATCCAAGGCCACTTCCCTGCTTTGTTCTCCTGTCAGCTGGCTGTGGCTCTGCTCGCTTGTCTCCTCAGTGGCAGTGCCACTGGGCTATCGGTGCTTCATCCCAGCCAGGCTCTTTGGGATGCTCTGGGTACCTGGTGTCACAACAACAATACTTTAATCTTGAATCCTAATGCATTTTTTTCCTCCTTTTCTGTGAGCATCATCTTGCCAGCAGTCCAAGAGAGAGCTGTCAGACCCCTCTTGTACCCCAGGCCATTATTTTCTTGGCAACATTTTTTATTTAAATCATTAAATCATTATTTTCTTCGGCCATCATTGGTAGTCAAATCCCAGGTTTGAGGGCGCCACAGGCCTGAGGTGGGAGGCAACACAACCCTGTGAGTGAGCTGCACTTTACCTCTGTCAGTGTAAAATCTCAGATGTCAGAGCATTTCTATTTATCCCCTGGTTCCAAAAAGGTTTTTGAGAATAAACCCACCGAATTTCGGCATCGCTTATGACCTTGCAGGAGCCTTTTAAATGGCAGCCAAAGGTTGAACAGCACCATCTAGTGCGCTCCCTCCCGAATCCGCCCGCTCCGGAGGGACGCCGGCTCCCACCCAGGCACATCCCTGCCGCTGGAAGGGAATGCTGCTGGCTGCCAGAGCACCAGCCATCACCCTCACCGCCAGCGGGTCGCTGCACAGCGGAGAATTCATTTGGGAGGACTCCAGTCGATGCTGAAGCTGATCCAATGGGTTTCAGGCTCTGCAGATGGGATTTGGAGAGCTTGCAGGAGGGGAGGATGCTCCAGAACACTTCCCTTTGCAAGCAGGTTCTGGAATTGCAGAAGTGCTGCCTGCATACAGCACAGACTCTTTTACTGAGAGCAGTTCCTTTTCTCCAGTATTAGCTCTTCATTTCTTCCCCGCAGAAAGGAATGTGTGCATTGGGAGCTGGGAAGTGTCCAGCACCCCAGGTTCACATGGAGCCAGCCTCAGTGGCAGGGTGACACCAGGGGTGCACCAAAACACATGGTGGCAGCTGTTTTGGTGTAAGGGTGATATTTGGGGTAAAAGGCACAGCTTCACAATCAGCTGATTAAGAAGGGAAAGTAACCAGATTTGGTTCATTGGCCTCAAAGACCTTGCAGTCTGATTCCTCCAGCACACGGCCAGGGATGCTTAGTGTGGTTTATCACCTGTTTGATGCCTTCAGATAAATCTGGAAGTTAGTGATTTGGTCTCCAGTAGAGTGCGGGGATAAGTCTCCTTGTCATAAGACACCTGAGGCGTAAAAGGCAGGGAATGGGCTCCAGAGGGAGCTCATGGCTCTCTCAGCCCCAAGCATCCCTGCTAGAGGACCAGAAAATAAACAAGCATCGGGAGGGCTTGGCATCGACCTGTGGGAATTTGCTGCTTCTAGCCTAGGAAGGAGCAGCTGCCTTTGCTGGAGCAGGGTAGTGCTGGCTCTCTTTCCCTGGGAGCACACACCCAGTGATCCTGCACTGCTGGAAGGGACATTCCAGCTGGTCTTGAGGCCCCCTGGCTCTCTGTGTCCCTGCGGGTGGGATGGAGAACACTCCGGATTCTGTCCCCCGAGCTGGGGGAATGTGCCAGGAGCTGGTGGGAGCAAGATGAGCCTCCAGCACTTTTACCCCCTCCCCAGCTCCAGCCCAACCCGAGGCGCAGTAAGGAGGGTCAGGGAAGGATGGCACCATGAGGGAGGCCTTGTCAAGCCCCAGCACTTCAACCACCCGCATCCTGCTGCACCCAAACTCATCACCCACCACCTCGCGCTCTCCCTTGCCACGGAGAAGTCTTGCTGTGGTTTCTCAAACAAACTCAGTTCAAGCCATGAACAAATGAACTCAGTTCAAGCCCTGGATCTTGCCGGGCCTTTCTCTGGGAGATGACTGTCTCTCACCTATGAAGTGGCTGAAGTGCTGTAACAGACGTGTCTCTGGGGCTCCTTTAAACTTGCCAGGGAGGCTGCAGGCCTCAGTTATACCCTGCAAAGCAAGGCTCACTTTTAACTCTCCTCCACCTTCTCCCGATTCCTCAGCATCCTTTTCCAAAACAAAGATGCAGGAACCCTCCAGCACCCAGCCCTGTCCCAGCTGGACATCCCCCACGGGGAGCCTGCTCCTCCCACATTATCCCTCCTACCTCCCAAACACCCCCAGATCTGTCCTTGCCAGATCCTGAGTTTCCAGCAGAACGGCCCTGTGTTCAGAGGACAGACCCTTTCACAGCTGCTTGCATTCAAACACGTTTTATTTGCCAAGGACTCGGCTTGTGAAGTTTTCTACAGCTGTCTTGACCTCGTCCATGTCTCCTGCCCCTCTCATTTCCATCGCCCCGGCGTTTTTCTCAGCAGGGCTTTTTAATCTATTTCTAGACCATTGATGGAAATATTGAATAGCACTGGGCTTCCCATCCAAGCCCGGACACCCACTGAGCTCGCTCCCATTCTGCAGGGATTCCCCATTGATGGCTGTCAGTTTGCCAGCTCCCAGCCCCTTTAAGGTGTCCCTCTTGATGTTGTATTGTGCTAATTTTTCATCAGAATAGTATATGGATTAAGTCACATGCCTGAACAGAGCCCAGGTCTATTATTTCTATGCCATAACCTTTATCAGCCAAACTTGTAATCTCTTCAAAGGATGACATCACAGTTTGACAAGAGCTATTTTCTGGAAACTAGGCTGATTGCATTAATTATATTCCCATCCTTTAATTCTTTACCAGCTGAATCCCACATCAGCTTTTCTATTATTACGCCTGAGATCAGTACTGCACTGCTATGTGTAAATCAGCTCCGAGCATTGTTCACATGAGAGAGCGCAAGGAGCCACATCATCCTGCCAGACTCTGTGGTGGGGTGGGATGGGAAGTGTTACTGCCCAGAGTGGATATTTGGGAGCTTCACAAAACTGGGAAAAAAAATGTTACATTTCCAGAAGTGTTCCCTAAATGCACTGAGGCGGGCAACTGTGGTAGTGTCATGGCACAAGAAAGCAGAAACAGTCCCTAATGGAAATCATTCTGAGCTACTTCTCATTTTCAGAGGGTTGTCTAGTGGCTTGTTTGTTCAGCTTTTGGGGTGGTATCTAGGGTCTGGCTCGGAGTCTATCACTGCTTTCCAGGGAAGACGCATCCTTTTTCACTTCTCTGTCGTGCTACTCTCATTTGATCTCTACATCTGGCAATCCACGTCTTCTCCCTTCAGTGTCTCCCATCACTGCAGCCTCAGAGCTCGTGCACCCTGCTCCCATAGCCAAACATCCCTGGTCTGGGGAGTCTCCGCGTGGTGTGACCCATTCCAGTCCACGCAGTGCCACCTCTTGGACAATCCCTGATTTCTCCCCGCGGCTGTTGCCCAGCTCAGAGAAGCAGGACGCACACTGCAGACTCCAAACGAGCTCTAGTTGTTGTTGCAGGCAGGAGCGGCTGGTGGATGGTGCCCCTACCCAGGCCCCTGGTGCATGGTCCAAGCTGGACAAACCTTAGGTGTGTCACAGTGCTCAAGGGGGACAGAGCGGTGGAGGCAGGGGGTGTTTGAGGGTTGATGCCTTTACTGGGCAGAGCCCTTCGACGAGACCCTGGAGGTCTCCGAAGTTTCTCTGGGGCCGTCTCTGTCCGGGATGCTCACGGATGTTCATCCAGGGCCGGACGAAGCCCTGGAGCCACTCAGCCCCTGAGGTGCTTGACCAGCCAGGGCTCTGCGGGAAGCCCGCAGCTTCGGCCACGTGCCGGAGCTGTCCGGAGAGGCCAGCCCGTACACTTGGCAATGTGCTTCGGCTCCCGGGGCTGAAGGCCTCCCCGAG
>VRYO01002014.1:13672161-13735132 GCA_009812075.1 Sialia sialis
CGTGGCTGCGGGGCTGCGGTGCCGCTGCCCCGGGGGTCCCCTTCACCCGGCCGGGGGTCACCGGGGACCTGCGCCGCTAACGGGGGGGCGAATCCTGCGGTCGCTTCCAGAAGCGGGGTGAAAACCACCCAGAAGGGCCCCGTGGTGCCAGAGCCCAGCCCCGTCCCGCGGTGCCCGGGCAGGGGCTGCGTGCCGGGGGCTCGGGCCGGGTGCGAGCGCGGCGCTGGCTCCTGCCGCGCTCCTCACGGGGCCCAGCCATCCCCGCTGGCCGCTCCTGGGCTCGCTGGCTTGTTTCGCGATGGACAGGTGGGCTGTAAGGACAGGAACGGACGGCATCGGCGGCGGTTCTTGGTTTAGCCAGCATCAGGAAATGGGGGGGAAATGATAAAGCATCCCAGAGATGTTCGTTGGTATGGGGTTTGCTTTCAGTAGGAGGGCGAGCTAAAATGTGGCTTTTCTGGTGTGCTTTTACATGCAATTGAGTTAATCCAGTGCAAGGAGTAATTTGTGAGGATGCTGGTGCTTTGCAGTACTTGGGGCTTAGAGGCTGAGGCTGTTCTGTAACACAAGGCTTTTGCTACCCACTTTAAATGATGAGGTTAATTTGAGCAGCAGAAGTAGCAACCCAGGGATTGCCCTTTTCTTCCTTCACTGCCTTCCCCATACCTTCCATCCTCCATATTGACTCGATGCTCTTTAAAAACATCGTACTTGATCAGGTTTCCTTCTCAAGGTGGTTTTCTCATCTTCCTTTGATGACCTGAAATTTTCCCAGGCTTGTAGCATGCAATTTTGTTAGCGTAAATGAACCTTTTCTTAACGGCTTGTCTACAAAAAGCAGAGCTAGAACTGAGCTCCTGCACTAACATGCCCATCTGAAGCAAGAATGCAGTCCAGATGCCCAAAATATTAGGGTCAACGATGCATCTGGATTCCCCTAGAGCTAGAGGAGGCGACGCGGCGTATTTCTGAAATGCAGAGATTTGTGAGGAATGTGGCTCTGCTATGTCACTTGAGCATACGAAAGCCACCTGTGTTTGATTAAGGTGCAGCTCCGCTTTCAGGACTAACTGGATGTTCTTTAAAAATAATTTTCACAGCCTTAAATTTCTGGTTAAAGATAAGAATTTCCTAGATTCATATCAGATAAAAAACATGTTGCCTTAGTATGATATGGTGTATGTCCTGTCCAGGTAGGCAGTGCGGAGGAGCTGGTGGCAGTGCACAAGATGACATGTGTCCTGATGTACCTGAGTATGGATCTCTTGGATGTGGGCTGCTACATGTCAGGGTCATGTGTAAACCAGTGTTGGGTAACTGCTGTTTTAGCATGGTGTCAGCTGTGTCAATTATGCCAAATTCTGTATGTAAATGTCTGTAATTTTTAGTCTTCCTGGTTTGAGCTCAAATTCTGTGTGCTCAGAAGTTTCTAAACCATCGATTCTGCTGAAAAAGAGGTGTTACTACAGTAAAGGTGCAGAACATAACCGCTAGTTTGTTGTCTTAGAGTGTTTATTTCCAGTGATACTCGCTTATTTTTTCCTCATCTGTTTCAGCCGAACAGACTTGTTCACCTTGGAGCTACAAATATTGGTGATTTGAGATTGGCGCTCATCCCTCACTGTTCCCGTGCAAGCAAGGATCGGAAAAATGAATATCCAGGGGAAAGGCTTCCCCTTGGACCTCGGAGGAAGCTTCACTGAAGATGCTCCAAGGCCTCCGGTTCCCGGTGAGGAGGGAGAGCTCGTGTCCACAGACCCAAGGCCAGTTAGCCATGGTTTCTACTCTGGAAAAAGTGATGTGGTCAGAAATGAGACGTCCACGGCAACACCGAGGCGCTCTGATTTGGATTTGGGGTACGAGCCTGAGGGGAGTGCTTCGCCAACTCCACCCTACCTGAAGTGGGCCGAGTCACTGCACTCCTTGCTGGATGATCAAGATGGCATCAACCTCTTCAGGACTTTCCTGAAACAGGAGGACTGCGCGGATCTGCTGGACTTTTGGTTTGCCTGCAGTGGCTTCAGGAAGCTGGAGCCGTGTGTGTCTAATGAGGAAAAAAGACTCAAGCTGGCAAAAGCCATTTACAAAAAATACATCCTCGACAACAATGGCATTGTCTCCCGGCAGATCAAACCGGCCACAAAAAGCTTCATCAAAGACTGTGTCATGAAACTGCAGATTGACCCTGACATGTTTGACCAGGCCCAAACAGAAATTCAGTGCATGATAGAAGACAATACCTACCCTTTGTTCCTTAAGTCGGATATTTATTTGGAATACACAAGGACAGGTGGGGAAAGTCCAAAAATTTATAGCGATCCAAGCTCGGGGTCTGGGACAGGTAAAGGGCTACCTGGTTATCTGCCAACTCTGAACGAGGATGAGGAGTGGAAGTGTGACCAAGAGGCCGAGCCCGAGGCCAGCAGGGACTCGGCGCCTTCCAGCAGACTCACGCAGAAGCTGCTTCTGGAGACGGCCACGCAGCGCGCGGCCTCGGCCCGGCGCTACAGCGAGGGCAGGGAGTTCAGGTACGTGGGAGTGGGTTGGGGAGCTGCCATGGGAAACCTTGGAAGACCATAAGTGTTGGGGAGCATCCACATTGGTACAGGATGGCATTCCCGAGTGGTTTGATGGAGTACAAAGCTTTGTTCAAAACCAATCACAAGTTGTTTTAAAGGTGTCTTTAGCTGTTCTTGTCTGGTAGTGGCAGATCATCCCTGCAGCATGCTCTTCACCTGGAGAAACTGCTGCTGGCGGTGTTCTGGAGGCAGGTAGGGCTTGGTGGGCAGTGCAAAGTCATGGGCAGCCCTCACGTACATACAGGTGGCTGAGCAAGCTGCAGTACCAGGTTTTCCATAGCCACCACCAGCAGAAGGTCAGTGTTCAGGTACTGTAACATGGGCAGCTACAGCTGGCGGTGACACTTCCTGTGTAGAAATGGTCATGAGCCGCAATTGGGAGCTCACAGGAAATAGATACCCTCACCTTGGTGATGTGGGTAGGAGTGAAGCAGCACTGGTGGTGCTCCCTGATAATGGTTCTGCTTTACGTACGAGATTTCCAGCACTGAATTCTATTCTGTCAGAGTCAGAATCCCCAAATCCAGTTAAAACCATGCCCTGCAAAAACTCTTCCCTTCATGAAAGTAATTGCTGGGGGGTTTTTTAAACTGTAGGACTTGCACAGTTCTGCAGCCTGATTTTTTCTGGGTCCCCCACCCACTTCCAGGCAACATGGATTTTGAAACTTGCTGAGAGCTCAGTTAAAATTCCAGACAATTAACTTAGCAGGGAGCTCTCTGGGATCAATAAGCATGTGTGTGTCTAACCCTTGCTGAATCAACAGAACCCGGCCAGAACACATTCCTACTTTTTTTCCTCCCTTTTTAAAATAAAATCTCCTTGTTTTAAGACCTGCTTAAGCTAAAATCTGACGCTTTGTGAAGATTACGAAATGAAGTAGCTGAACTGTCCTCTTCAAAGCCTCCTGCCTTATGAAAAGCATTTCTGTGTTTAATCTCCCTCGGCCGTCCCTTTAGGCTGGCAGCTGGAAGCGCATCCCACCCTGCGCAAGGTCTCGGCGCCTTTCAGCTGGCAAAATGTTCTCGGTTTGATTCTTGTTTTCTTACAGATTTTGAGGAGGGAATGTTGCATGTCAAACTCTTGGGGAGGGGGGAAAAAGGGAATTCATGTGGGCTCCTGCTGTTTTAATCAGGAGTCAGAAAAAAAATCCCAGCGTCTTGGGACTTTCCCATGGAATTAATAAAAACCTTGAATGTGTCTTGAAGTGTGTTTCACTGAGCAGCTGGGTGCTCACCATAAATGATTAGAAAAGTGTATGATTTAAGTATCTTGCTATTTAAACAATAATGGTGTTAAGATTGAAAATAGCTTGAGGGTCAGCTGTGTTTAGTTTCCTTAATGGACCAGGTAGTAAATCCTGTGAGCGACACTGAGTTGTTAAGCTCCAGCTTCAAGAAAAAGGTGCACTTTACCCATTATCTGAATATATCTGTGCCGGGTTGTAAAATGGTTTAAGAAATGTGCTGTGAAATAGAAGTGTTTTGAAGTAGAGCTCATCAGTCCTGGGCATTTTCATAAGAGATTGGAACAATGTGAAATAAATCTTTACCTGGAGGAGGGAGATCAGAGAAAATGTCTGGCTATTAATTTGTAGTGTCCAACAGCCTGTCATTTTGGCTGCTGACACTCTGCTGACCTGTGGGGTAGGGAGGCAAGGAAATGTTTGCAATTCTCACCAGAGCAGGAGTCACTTCTCAGCCTGGAGTAGCTGAAAAGAAGGGATTTATTTTATTTTTTGAATGTTCGTCTGTCAGCTTCTGTGGTGTCCAGAGGATTGCCATGGAAGATGCTGCTGAACTGCATAATCTCTGCACTTTTTTATCCTAAAAACTGCTGAGATACTAATTTATGATGTGATTGTTCCTCTTTGAGCAAGACCTTGTGGTTGAATTAACCTTCTTCCTGGATGTTGTATAGCAATGGCAGTCTTGAACAAGCTGGTTTTTAAGCTGTAGCCTCTTTATCTTGCAGTTCATTTACTGTCTCACCTGAGGAAATGTGCTAGAAGCTGGGGAGGCTGCTTGCAGCAGGAAGCAATGGCTGCATCCAGCATTTGAAAAGCTGGGACCCAATTTATTTTGAAAATTTCCACAAACCTCTTTTTTTTTTGGCATATGTGTGGAAGAATTTCTCATTTCTCTTCTTTGGGGGATGTTGAAATAAGCTGTTTTGCATTATATCTCAGGGCCTGTTTAATCTTCCCAAGATTGAACTTCTATTCCTTGGCTTCCATGGAAACCCTAAATAAAGAGGAATCTAAGCAAATGCAATAGAAGTATTTCTCTGTTAGCAAATGAGCATCTTGAGTCAGCTCCATTTTTTTTCCAGCAGAAAGTTCATAAATCTTGATGCCGTAGCTCTGCTCTCGGGAGAACAAATGTAAAAAATTCCTCAAACGCCAGAAAACAACCCGTTATTAACACTGGGTATTTTTGAAGGTGTGCAAATGTGCAGGCAGATTTGAGAATACCCTGAAGCCAAAAGCATCGCTGTTACCCACTGTGTTTTTGTATGCGTCGGAAAAGGCCAATAGTCATTATCGTTAGGCTCCTGCAAATTAATTGGACATTGGTTATGGATCAGTGAACTTCAAAGAGGGTAACCCCCGAAGATCTCGGGCATTAACTCGCAGCTTCCGAAAGTGACACTAACGTGGTTGTGAGGGCGGCTAAATCGTTCATTAACCTTCTTCCGACACGCCGGGACAGCGTCCCTCGGAGCTGGAGAGCAGAAATTAAACCCGTGCCTCAGAACCGCCTGCAGCCTGCTTTTCCAGCGCTCCAGGAAAACGCAGCCTCCCAAAACCTTGCAGATTCAGTGCTTGGTGGTTTGGTTGTGTCTTTTGCTGGGGTGGGTTTCTCGTGTTCTCTCTTCAGCTCTGTGTGGGAAGGGGCTCCCATCCCATTCCCAAAGCATTGGAGAGCAGCACTCGAGCAGCCTTGCCTTTGCTTTCTTGTGTGGTGAGAAGAGCATACGGTGTTACCTGCCAGCAGCTCTGCCTTCATCTTCACTGACAACCAGGCAAACAGAGATTTACATTAGTTTTGCCAATTGTTTCAGGTTTTGACCCATTTCATGAAGTATGTAGTATTGAAGAGGAAGCCTGGTGATTAGAGGACACATGGTGGTGGGTGAAGTCTCCGGTTGTTGGAGTTTGAGGAGTGTTGGTGGTGGAGCTGCTGGGCATGGATGGAGAAATTTCCCAGCGTGGGCTTTGATATACACAGGGGGTTGGGATTTTTTTTTAAAAGAAGCTGGTTCCAAGCTTTAATAGTTTTTTTAAAAGAAGCTGGCTCCAAGCTTCAATTTCCACAGTGCTGAGCTGACTAAGCTCACCGCGTTTCACAAGTGTTGGTGGTTCAAATGAAAAGGGTGGGTGATGTGGTTCTCCAGGCTGGTAGGAATCACCAGGAGAGTCCTTGTGCCTGTGCCCACGCACTGGCAGCCTCTCCGGACACGTGGGAGGGCAACTCTCCCCAAAACACACAGCCAGCACTTCATCATGGGGTGTGCAGAGGAGGCAAGTGGAGAAGAGCTGAAGAAGCTTTAGAGGGATGTGACAACCTCTGCTCTGGACAATGCAGTGACAAACTAAGGTGTGGAGGCTGGTTCAGGGAGAGCACAGGATCTCTCCATGGCTTAGGAAGCATAAACGGTCCAGCGGTCAGAAGCTGGGGCTGCATCAGGAAGGAGCTGGCTGGAGTTTAGCTGGCAGCCCTAATTTTGAGGTTGGCTGCTTCGTTCATAATTAAATATTAAATTGCATGCCTCTGACTCAAGACTGTGTGGTGTTGAAGGAATTGGTGTTAATTGTACTGACCGGCTGGAAAACTGAGGAGGCAAAATCACAAACGCTGGTGCAGGAGCAGTCACATTCAGAAGACGTAAAGATGTGTTACCCTCTTACTGATGCTTGTTTTAGCTGAGAGGCAGCACATGCATCTTGGAGTTAGGCTGCTGGAACTTCATGGGAGCTTGTTTGGAGAAGAAATCAGCTACTGTATGTTAGACCCATATCTAAAATTGGGAATGCTTATCTTGAATAAAACTTACTGGGCCCACAGTATCATTTGTAATCAGCACCTTTTGGAATCCTAGCAGAGCAGTGGCTATTTCCAGTTTTAAGGAAAATAAGTTGCAGAAGAGTAGTTTGGGTTCTGCACTGTTATTGAGAGAAATCAGTGAATCCAACAGGAAAGGGGTCTAGTGCTAAGAGCTCTAAGAGGTAATTTAGTGGCTGGAGCACTCTAAGATATACACGACAGTGACTGATGGTGTTTTTGCACAGAAGTTAACGCCAGCTTGGTAAAATATATTGTTAAGCTGATTAAACTTCTGTGTGGAAATGCTTACATTACAGTAACAGTGTAAAATATGTATGCTAGTGGTTGCCAAGTTTTAAAATAAATTTTATTTGAAGAAGAATACCTTTTGTGTCCATTGCTTTGCCTCCACACAAATCAAGATGAAGAAGTGGTGTGTTTGTGTTTGGTTATGGATCAGTGCTTTGGCTTCTTTTTAAAGACAGGTAGTTAAGCTTTTAGCACTCTAATTTGATATATGAATAGTGTTTTCTCCTCTCTTCCAGCAAACAAAGCCTTGTTTTGTTGTGATGGAGTTTTATTTGGGTTACAGAATATTTTCTCTTAAAAGTTCAAGAAGGAAGTTAAGTTCCCATTTTTGGTCCTGGGGAGATTCAGGTTGGACATGATGAAAAAAATCTTGGGAGCATGAAGCAGCCTGGGAGCAGAGCATGAGGGGTGGGAATCTCTATCCTTGGAGAGCCTCATAACTGGACTAGACAGAGCTGTGGCCTTAGTGGTCCAGCCCTGGTGATGGTCCTGTTTTGTTGTGCGCTTACAATGATGGCACAGATCAAGAAATACTGTATTTTGAGGAGAATGGTTTGACTTCTGCCTGGTTTCAGAAAGAATGGGGTGCTAAAAGGTTGAGTGGGAACTGAACTGATGCCAGGATTCTGAGAAGTGCACCCAGGAGGTGGCCACAGGGTGAGAACACCTTGGTTTTGATCTACCGTTCAACTTGGCTTAATGTTTTAAGAGTTTCTTTGTTGTTACTATAATGGACTAATCTCTTGAATAATTAGTTGCCATTGGACGTTTTAAAAATGACTGCCTCTTGGATGTTTTCCTTTTAATAGTCTGTTAAATTCTGGATTTATTAACTATTGAGACAGACTGTGAAATCCTGTTAGGGCAGACTTTCTTGGTGGAAAATGGACTGAGAGTGGTGTGGGGATGCTGAGGGAACACACGCTGGCTCCATTTTAGGTTTGAGCTGTTGACTTCCCACCTTCCCAAGAAGTCCTGGCTGCCTGCTGCGCTGGGTCAGTGGCTGCTGGATCACATCATGATCTTGGCTCATCCCTAGATTTGGGGCTTCAAAAGGTGCTCCAAGAAGTTACAGCACTGTGGCTGCCTGGTGCAAGGCCAGTCATGCAGTCACCACCCATTTAAAATAAATCATGGACCTGATTTTATTACAATTGGTGGAAAAATCTAGTTTCAGAAGTGACTGTGTAATGCAGAAAATTGCCATGTTAAAAAAAAAAATCAGAACAGAGGTGCTGATATCCTAAATCGGTGCCTGGATATATCATTGGATTATTAGGCTCATCCTTAAATCCATTAAGCAAATTACAGTTAATCAGTCAAATAAAAGAAGAAAGATCTTTTGCGAGGCCCTGTCTTTTGAGCCATGCAGAAGCTGTAGTAATATTTTAATTTTCCATCTGTCAATGAATGTATTCAGTCACTTTGCTTCCTTATGTGGAGGATTTGAAATTAGAAACTGAGGTTAATTATCTGCATTAAATGAAATATGTGAAGACCACAAAAGCAAAAACCTTCACAATTTGGTATGGTCTGTTAAGCTAGGCAGGCTGCTTCAGAAGGAGGGAGGTTATTTTTCCCTGGTTTTGTTCCGACTGAAGGGTTTTAGTCACAGTAATTGAAATGATTAAAAAGTCAAATTGCTGGTGAATATAATTCTGAGCATCTCTCTGAAAAGATGTGACACTTGGTTGAGAGCAGGGGTTTGCTCAGCCCGGGCTGGCAGCGTGGAACAGCCTGTATTGTGCCACTCCAGCGTGGGTGAGGCTGGGTGAGCTTGGTGCCTCTTTATTCACCTCTTCCATGGCAGTGGGATGTTGGAGCTCTGCTGCAGGGTTAGTAGAGACGATTTGGAAGTGGAACAATGCCAGATATAAGCTACACTTTTAAACTTATTAAATACTATGTATGTCTGACCCCATCTATCCTAATGCTATAAGTTAGTTAATTAATGCCTGCTTCACTTGGAAGTGCAGCTTTGGAGTCTGCAAAGATCATGTTCCTGGAAATACCCATTCCTGCAGCAGCCAGGTGGGTTTGAGGTGATTTGTTTGTGAAAAGGCTCATTTTATTCCCCATTTGCAGTACACACATGGCTCAGGTGTGAGTTCCTCTGGGGACCGCAGGATCCATCTCAGCTCATCACGTGCAAAGCTGCCCCTTCCTTCACTGAATACCCGGCTTAGGGAACTTCAGGAAAGGTCTTGCTCTTCTGGAGACATCTTGTTCCCTTCCTGTTTGCCAGAGCGAGCTGCTTTGCCTGAAGTCACACTCAGGAATTAAATTGTTGCGGGTTATGCTTGTGGGTAAAAGCAAAACCATCGTTCCTCGCAGCCCCGGCCTGGATCCCTCACTGTTGTAAGGCAGTAATGAATTTAAGTAGAACCGTTGCAGTTTTAAGTCAGATTATCTGAATTCTGTAAAACCCACACAGAAATTGGATTTTACCTTTGAAGACTCTAGAGTACACTTCTGTGGTAAGACTTGGAATTTCTTGGTTCCCCGGCTCCCAAGATACAACTTATGCTCAAAGTATCAGTTTTTTGAAGGTCTTCATCTGATCTAAATAGCTAATAGACGAAGAGCTTTCATCTATCCTGATGATAAGCAGTGGAGGGAGGCAAAGCTATAGCTAGAGGAAAAAACCTCTTTGAAATACCCAAGTGAGATCTACTGGTTAGCAGCACAGGCTCATGTTAGTCCCTGGATCTACCTCCAGAGCTAATGACAGAGACTACTGGGTTTTATCCTTCAGCCCTCCAACCCCAACATATTCCCTGTCCTGTTGTAGACCAGAGAGTCAGTCCTCTCCCTCTCTATATCTTAATTTTCCTTCTTTTCTGGAGGTTCCGTTTTCTGTCCTTTATATCCAGCATGTGTTTGGAGGAATGCTGGTGCTGTGATGAGAAGAGCAGCACAACTGGGCAGTTGGGAATGCCTTTCTTCCAGCACTCCATCTTTAAGTTGGGTTAGGTCTGCTGGAAAACCATGTCTTTAGTGTTTAACAGATTTGCCCTTTTTGATCATAAATTTTGGTCGTTTTCTTGTCTGGCAGTCAGTCTCTTGGACTGGGAGAGATTTATCTGGAAGAGGAGCTTCCTTGTTCTGCCATTGCTGCCAGCTTAGTCCAGGCTGTTGCTTTGGGACCTCTGTGGGACTGATTGCTTGGATAGCCAAGGACCAGACAATGTGTTTGCCCCATCCCTGAAAGTGTCCAAGGCCAAGCTGGACAGGGCTTGGAGCAACTTGGGATAGTGGAAAGTGTCCCTACCCATGGCAGGAGGTGGAACGAGAGGAGCTTTAAGGTTCTTTCCATCCCAGATATTCCATGATTCTATCACCTCTCCAAGGTTTCACAAGCAAAGTGTGAATCAAAGCCAAGTCCCTGGAGAGCTCCTGGGAAACACAGGTAGGATCCATGGAGAGAGGTGTGGGGACTCAAGATCCAGCTGTAGCTACTGCATTTGATCAACTTTGTCCTGGCTCTGCCCCACAGACGTAAGAGATGTAAAACCATTTGGCACTAGACATGCAAATGAGAGCTGGAATGAAGCTGCTGTTACCATCGAGGATCCCAAAAGAGGAATCAACAAATAGAAATTATTCTATTAGCAGGGGCAAAGTTCACAGGTTAACTATCGTGTCAAATCGATGAAATACAGCCTTGATCTTCTGCATAATGCCTTTATTGTGTATAAATAAAGACTGCCTGAGCAAAGACAGCAAGTTCTTGCACTGTAACATTTGCAGTGTGTTGGAGAAAGGGAAGCTCTGTACAGATGGCAGCATGAAATGTCTCCATCGGACATCGGCTTCATTCCTGCTTCAAAAGATTGTAAAACATGACCCTGGAACCTTCTTACTCTCCTTATGGCCTTACTCAGATTGGATTTCCAAGAACATGTACTTCTTAATTTTTTTCATAAAATTTGGGGTCTCTGGCTAAGACGTCTGGTCTTTGTACTTTTAATTCAGTCCATGTGACTGTCATAACATTTATTTCTTAGGAAATGAAAAGTGTTCCTTCTTGAGCAAAGCCACAGACAGAAGCTCAGGTGTGTGCAGCTTGTGTCTGCTGCTCATTTAGTCCTGAAGGAAGACCATCACCACAAGTCCTTTGTTGTTTGTTCCATGACTCTGCCAGGAAAAGCAGTGACAGAAAAGCTGCCTTCTTTGTTGTGGAAATACTGAGATTTCATGTGTCTCTGAACATCTGCACATTCAGTGGAACTTAGATTTCTTCTCTTGGGAGAAGCTGCTTTGAAAAGGCTCCTTGAGCTTAAGACAAACCAATGCTGGCAAAACGAGATGGAAATGGGCAGCAAAGGATTTGTCATGCTGTAAAACAGGGCTGATTTTCCCCTCTGGATATATGCAGTGAAGTTTGTGACCCGGGGGGTTTGAGTGCTGGGGAAATTAGCCCAACTGGAGAATTAAAAAAGGCAGAGCATCCCACTGTCCCCAAGCAGTGGCTTCAGGCCTTCCCCAGCCAGGGCTGGCAGAGCCTGCAAAACTCATGCATATAAACCTTCCTGTTTCTGAAGAGAGGAAGCTTTCCAAATGGGCATGGGAAAAACTTTCCTTTGGTAATCCTGGAGATAACAGGTCACGCAGCTTCACTCAGTGATCCTTGCACAATAACTTGTGGTCAGGCTCAAGTGTCTATTTTAGAAAGGCATCCAAATGATGGGAGGGAGGTCATGCAGCATTTTTGTTATCTCTTCCCGTGGTTAGTTACTCACTGTTCCCAGTGTGTTCCTTATTGTTCGCTTCAGTTTTTTCCAGCTTCAGTTTCTAGCTGCTCTGTTTTGGTGTTCTTTGCTCGCTTTGGAGGCTCCAAAAACCTCTGCATGTTTGAAAAAAGCCCTGCTGAATGGGTGTGAATGTTCTCCTTAAGTGGCAGCAGCTTTGTTATGGAAGGCCTTTCGGTTTTATTAGACTTTTCAACCCTCCGGTCGACTGTTAAACAAGCTGCAGCTTGTCATGGTTGACAAACCTTCGCTCTGGTCTCAGACCTAACCTACCAGTTTAAAGGCAGTGTTCTTTTGTGTGCAGGTTTCTGGGTGGGGACCAGCGGACTTCTAAGGGAAATTAACTTGTGGCCTCTCTCTCCCCTCCACCTCCCGCCTCAAATAAATTAAGTTTTGTGCTAACTGTTCTGTCACTTCCAAAGGCCAGAAGGAAATGTCAGCCTTTAGGTTTTCTGCTACCTGAGGTACTCTGCTGCACGCTGAGAATGCAAGTAGGTGGGAATGTGTAATTACATTATAAACAGAACAGCTGCACGATCAGTGTCAGCAACTGAAGATAAAATGTAGGAAGTTTTTTCAAGTGATTCATCCATAATTATTTAAAAACATGTTGAATTTATTCTTAAGCTTTGGAGGAGAATTCTTGCAAGGCTGGCATTTGCTGCCCGTGATGTTTATACACCTGAGTAAATGCTTGTCTCAGCAGTTTGTCCATGTTGAGTGCTCCAAATCTAAATCCCTTCAAGGTAAACCTAGCACACCTTTGTCTCTGCTTGGCCTTGCTGTCTCCAGGCTTTTCACTGGTGAGGTGGAATCTGTTGTAGCAGTGGCAGGCACTAGGATGGGCAGAGAGAAAAGGCTTACACCGTATTAATATTTGTTGTATATTTGTTTTCTGAGGGTTTAGGCGATGGCACAAACATGGTGATTGAATTGGTGAAGAGGTGGTGGGGGAGCAGCTTTGTGTGCCCAGAGCCACGAGAGCCAAGCTGCATCTGCTTTCCTCTTTCTACGTTCTTCCAGCAGTATCTGTTGTATGGACTGTAGGGGTTTGGGGAAGGAGGGAAGTTCCTTTGGGTGATCCCTCTCAGATGCAGCAGTCTAGTTTCAGAAGTGCTGGAAGTCATTGCGAATTTTCCTCTTGATTGTGTCATCGCAGGTGCTGGTGTTTTCTGCCCAGCTGGGCCAAACTGAGTTGTTTTATTTCCAGCCTCCTGCTATTGAGCCGAGGGGTATTTGTCACATGCTTCTCTCTCCGTGATTGCCAAGAAGTCGGAAGTATGCTGCACTGAACTGAAAGCAGCTGGGGGTTGTTGTTGTTGTTTTTGTGCTAAGCCAGCACCGTGCCCGACTCCCCAGCCCAGATAACATCCACCAGGGCAGGGCCCGTGCCCGTGTGGCCGGGAGGGCAGCTGGCACCGCAGTGGGTGGCACTGCCGAGCAACCAACGCCTTGCAGTTTCATCAGGTTCAGGGTGCGCTCTCCTGCAGCCAGAGGCGTGGCACGGGCACTGCTCCGCCGCTGCGGGAGGAGGGGAAGGGTCTCCTACACGGGCATCTCGAGTTGTGTCTCTGCTCCAGAGATCAGCAGGGCACCCCTGGTCCCTGGGACACGTCACCAGTCAAGCTCCACTGCTCCATCATGCTCCCTGACTGGAATAGATGAGTAAATTTGAGCAAGGCAGGGACTTCAGTGCTTGTTCTAGCCCCTCTCCTGCCTAACCCTGCTGCCAGCAGCTCAAGGAGGCTTTTAGGCTCCTGCAGCAGCCTAGGCAGAAAGGTCAGCTGGCCCCACTTTGTTCTGTTTTCATTTCTAGATGCAGTGCTGGAGCCCCTTTCCTCAAGACCTGACTGACTCTGCTTTCCAAATATCGTTGACTTGGGCACTCCCCACCTGAGTGCTCCGGTGCTCGTTGGAGCTCTGGAGAGTGAGCTGGTGTCCCACTGGTTTTAAAGTGAGGATGCTAGCCCTGCAGTCCTCCAGTGCTTGCCCTCAGCTATTCCACAGGATAAAAGGGGTAGATGCATCCTGCAGCTCATTGGGTTTGCCTCCCCCTGGGTTTTGGTCGCTGGTGGTGACGCCCTGAGTCATCTCCACATGAATTGCTGTGTTTCTCACCTCGTGTAGGTTCTTCTGTCCAGAGCCATCAACCACACTGCCAGCAGTCAAGCTACAAGCAACTCTTTTCCTTTGTTAATTGCTGCCTGTGGCTTGGCAGCAGCAGTGTCAGAAACCCTCCCAGGTAGCCCATCTTGGGCTGTGCACTTGGGTGTAGTATGTTGCCTCGGGTGGTACTGAGTGGCATCATCCTCTCACTTCCCTGCTTTTGAAATCATCCTGGAAGCCTGAGCTGAAGAAAGAGGGTGGGACTGGAGCCAAACCTCTCCTTCCAGATGGGACCGTAGTGGCAGGAACACCTATTGTCCACAAAAATGTTGCCAAGCCACAGAAGGCAATTAGCAGGGAAGAAAAATGTGGTTCCTTTAAAATTTGAATTTTAAAAATAGTTATTCTTTTTTAATTGAATGAACATACATTGATATGCCAGGTAGACAAAATTGGGGTTGTAAGAGCAAGCACCTGAAATTATCTAATCAGGGTAGTTACCAACTTAATAAAAGAGGCAGATTTGTCAAACAGGAGTATGTATATTCAGTCCTGAGCAATAGCTGAGTGTGAGCAGGATGGAAACCTCGGGTTACTCTCCCTTTGGCATCGATGACAAGGATAACAGTCCTGCAGAAGGGCTGAGATCTCTTTCTAACCACATTGTTACCAATGCAGTTATGGTGGAGATGGAGTCTGAGAATAACTTTTTCCTTCTTTTAGGGTCTCCTGTTAGTGTAGCAGATCTAAACTTAGTGCTGTCAACCCCTTTACGCCTTCACAAGGTGTTCTTATGCACCAAGCCATGGTTTAGATTCGTGTCAGGCTGCTGCCTGTCCCAGGCTCTTTCAAACACATCGATGGCTCTCCTTGCTCTTCCCATGTTCTCTATGATGCAAGATCATAAAAGGCTGTTTCAGTATCTGGCCATAGCTAATCAGGATTTACCTCTGTCACCAGATTTCTCAAAATACTCATGTTCTCAGTAAGAACATCAGCAGTGGTCACCTTAGCTGGTATAGACAGTAGTCCCACTTCAGGCTGGAGGTTGGACTGCTCCTCCAAAGCTCATTTACAACAAACACCTCTGTTATTTTAGTCCTTAATTGACTGCCAAGGAAATCCTGAGAGACTTCAGCAGTTTTTATGCAGCAACAAGCCCTGCAGAAATTCATGTACTCCTGTGGTTAAGTAATGGCAGTCAGTAACAGCTGAATTGGTGGCCAGGAGACAAGGTCCGTCACTGCAGAGAATCTTGACATACAATTCAACAGCCTTGCTCCGAGGTAAAACTCCAGTTCCAACAACCCATATGAGCAAGGAAAACCGTTTCCTCCCCCTCCAAAAAAACATGCACTGAAAGTGAGGGATGGAATTGCTGTACTCTGTCAACCTATCTATATTAGGTTGTATCCTTATCTGTCTCTCTTCCTCTGTTCTACTTGGGATGCTTTTAGATCTCTTGTCTAAAAAGCTGTAAATGAAAAAGGCATGTTTCCTTTCCTGTCCATGATTTAATGGTTTTTAATTTGCTGTTTGATGCTGGTTCTCCTTGACCGTGTGCAAGCCACAGTACTGGGTTACAAATAAAGGACATGACAGTTCCTTTAAAAACTATAAGGCTTAAATCAAGTTATGCACTATTAAAATCAAGCATATTTTTCAGATAACATAAATAAAAGGAAGAGATACTTTTTATTGTTGTTTAGACTTGGTATACATGTTATGATCCTCCAGTTCTTTAAATGAGCTAAAATGTGTTCTGGTAGTTAATTAATCTTTATTCTGTGGTGACCAGGGTCTTACATCTCATCTTTGAGGCCAGTGAAGGTGGAAATAGGTAATGAACTATTTTTAGGAATCAGCAGTGCTGTGTTCTGCGAATTCCTGCAGTATTTTTCAGAACCAAGTTTGTAGGTTTTGAGCACAGATAGGGAAATATGTCATCTGTGTAAATTACTCTAAATTACCTGCAATTTGTTGGGAGTTGCCATTTCTAAGTACTTACTGCAACTCTAGATATTTGAGGAAGCTTTTGATTATCCTGCGCTTGTAAAATGTAATTGGCTATTTCTTAATTGTTGTCCTCTGTGAAGTGTAATTACCTGTAATGTAGAGCTTTTTATATGTCAGTGCCGCAAACAGGAAATCAAGAGTGTCTGATTGAGATAAGTTTGGGGACTCCACCACAACTTGTAATTGCATCAGATGGCCTGTTTGCGATGGGACTGGTCTCCTGTAAAGCCCCAAAGGCCTTCAAAGAACCTGGAAACCTTAAATGCCATCTTCATGTATTGTTGTGCAGAAGTCTGGCTTGTACTTTCCTAAATCTGTCTTCAGAGAGCTGCTGTCTTCTTAGCAAGGTAGTGGCACCTCTTTATTCAGTCATATTGCGTGAAGTTTCAGGAGGAATAGGCTGATGTAGAATTAATTTCTTAAATGTAGTTAATAAAAGGACGTTGCAGAGCTTGCTGATGTTCATGAGTACCTTAGAGAAGTCAGTTAATTAAAGCTTAGCAGCCTGAAGGAAGCTGATACAGTGATTCCCAATCCTTGTTGGCATGTGATGGTACCTGAATGTAGAGAATAGGGTTGTACTGAGCCTTGATGTGCTGCAGACTAAAAGGGTGTCTGATCCCAGTCAGACATCTCTGCTCAGGGAGTTGGTCCTTGTGTCCCATCTGCTGCTTGGCTGCCCTTGACCCCGCTGTGCCAGCATTCCTGTAGGACCAGAGCATGTGTGGGAACGTCCTGGATCCTGGGGTCACCTGGGTTTGTGGGGTATGTTAGGTGACCAAGGTCTAAACTCTTGTCTCACTGGATCTGTGTCATGCACAGTCATGCTGAAGCTCTTGCTGTCGTAATCTCCCCAAGCTCCATTGGTCCTGGCCGGGACATTAAATGTTATTACTTAATTGAACTTATATGAGGCTGGGAACTTACTCGGAAATTCTTTGAAGCTCTGGGTGGGTTTTGTGTTTTACAGTAGGAATAGAACCATCAGACCAGGTATGTTCACCCCTCCTTCATCTCCACCCAGGCTCGGCTGTGTTGACCCAGTGCAGCGCTGGGGAGCGGCGCAGGAAGACGTAACATAGACTGACATGTCCAGTCGGGGGCTCTGCGTTCTGTGTGAGGGGTTGCAGGGATACCAAGGGAAATTAAAAGGCCTCTCATTGCCTACTGCAGGCCTAGGAGGTGCTGTACCAAGGCAGACTGGTTTATGAACGGCTTTGCTTCTCTACCTGGGGTTCCCAGAGCTTTTGTGTGTGTGTGTTTTCCTTACATGCAGTATGTGAGTTTCAATATCCTCCTCACTGTGCCTTTAGAGTATGACTGAGAAGTGAAAGCCACTTGTGTGTGTCCTCCAAGAGCTCTTGGCCAATTCTGCCATGCAAAAGCAGCAGCACAAGCTTTCTTTGGAGGAACCTCCTAAAAACAAAACCTTGAAGTAAAAACTATTTTCTTGCTAAATTAACTGTCTGCAAACACAGAATTATTTAATTTTAGTTTTGCTCTTTTGATGGCGACCCGGTGCTGAACAGTTCTCAGGGAAAGCAGTGAGTCAGCTTGCCCAACAGTGACTCTATTGATAGATGGAAGGAGTGGCCCTCAAGTCTGTCTAGTCATTGTTGGTGCTTGGCTGGAGCGCCAGGGGCTCTGAGGGCAGGCTCGAACACCTCTCGCCAGCCTTGGGAGATCAAACGCTATGAGTCAGGCCACAGAAAATCATGATAGGGCCCAAACTAATTAAACTTCTTTTTTTTTTCCTTTTTTTTTTTCCCAAACCTTGTTTTGGGAGCGGGGAGGAAAGGACACACATGCACTGCGGTGTGTGGGACCTGCCAACGCTTGTGTCCTTGCAAGTTGACTTTTCTTGTGCCTCCCAAGCTGTTCTAATGGAAACTCTGCCTAGTCCCTTCTCTGCTCTGGAGTGATGGGGTCTGCCAACTTTCTCCTCTCTTGATATCCTCTCATTTCTCACCTCTCTTTGTAGGGGCATTGAGGCAGACCTGGAAAATAAACACTTAGCACCAGCACACCACTCTTATGTATCCCAGTTTCTGGTTATTTTTCAATTCAAAATGCACATGAGCCAGAAAATGTTTTAAGAGAGGGCTTTAATTATTTCTATTTTTTTTGTCATTTTGATGAAGGTGGGAGAGGCAGGAGGTAGCCAGATGGTGAGAAGTGCAGCTGTGCTTCAGCCCCATCTGTTGGGTTTTCCCATCTCCTTTCCCAAGACATGGCTTGCTGTCCAGTGTGAGGAACCACATCCATGAAGCCCACAGCTTCCAAGAGAACTTTTGCTTGACCATTATGGATGTGAAGGACCATATCCTACTAATGTCCCAGATCTTCATGCTAGCACTGCTGTCCCATGCCATTCCTTGAGTTGGTACTGTACCTTGAGCAAGAGCCTCCAACTTTACTTTGGGCTGTTAAATGCAAGTGCCACATACTTCAGTACCTCAGGCCATACTGCCCCAAGCTTTCTTCAGGTGCTCTGAACATGTGGTGTTCACCTCCCATCTCCCAGGCACCAGGAGCAGGCCAATTTTCAGCGTAACGCACAATCTCAACTATTTTATTGCTTAATTTAGGCCATAAAGTCCCTTTGATGTGTTGTGTAATGCAACGTTCATTCTGAAAAAGTGGGTGGAGTAGCTTTATGGTATTATAAAAATAAATAAAATGCCTGGCAGGATTTTGAAACCACATGGTCATTCCTCCTCTCTCTGCAGATAAGTTGATTGTTGAGAGAGAAATCTTGCTTAATATCTAACTTTGGGTGATTTATTTCTCCAGAGTCCTTTCATCTCCAGCATGTATTGGGTTATCTGTGCCTTCTAATCTGATTGTTTTAAGTGTGATCAAAGAAACCAAGAGAATGCACTTTATTTTCCCACTGTATGAACAGAATGCTGTTTGTACAGTGCATGACATCACCTGTTCCTGCTGCTCCTGAGTCCTGCACCAAATGGCTGCGGTATAAATAGAAAACAGAATGGACTTGTAGGGGGTGATGAAATTTGTTCCACTTGCCGAGTAAAACAGAGTTAACTCAATGAATGCTTTCTTCACACCCCGCTCTACCTCAGCACACAACAACACGGGTTGAAAATGTTTGGAATAACTTACTCGTGCAGAGTATGGAGCTGGCATTTGGCAGCCTCAAGGAGCTGTGCTGAAAATCCATGGGAGATGGCAGGCAGGGAGACTGCCGTGCCGTGTCGTTGAAATTGCTGGGATTCTTTCCAGGCTATGCAAAGGAAGAGTTTGGCTTTGCCTCAGCACCATGGTGGTGGTGTAGCTGCGATGCTCCTCAGGCAGGGCCTGTTGGCAGAGGTGGGCTGTCCTTGCCCAGGCTTGGTGCTGCAGGATCCCTGCACACGTGGAGGGCTTTGCCATCCCAAACAAACCCCTCTGTTGAAAGCAGCTTGGTAGGTCTGGAGGAAGCAGAACACAGGGATACCCCTGGCTGTTGCAAACTCATCATTTCTGGGGAATAAGCCCCAAGGAGCAGCTGTGATTCTCATGGAGGCCCAGGAGATGCCTCTGGTGTTAAGCCTGGAAGCTGCATTTCTCTGCTTGATTGTAAAAATACCGAATTGAAGAAGGAATATTTCTGATATGTCTTAGTGCTTCACCACCACATAACCTCAGTTATGTCCATGGAGGTCCTCTCTGCAGTTTTGCCATGTCTCCTGGCCTTTTCAGGGGCACTGAGCAGCGTTTTCACTCCAGTTATCTAATTGATTAATGTATTTAACTTGGAACATTTGCTCTCAGCCTGTGTTTGACTTTCAGTTTCTTACTTCTCTTGTAGACCAGGAGGGTAATCTGAGGGCCTGGATGTTTACTTGCAAGCTTTTCCAAGCAGTAGCTGTTGGCCTTAAAAAAATTACAATAAAAAATAGGTTCTCTCTCTTTACTGACCTTGCCTTGACACACCTACAGGCTCTCATGAAATCCCACCCTGAGTAAATAGTTCGTGTTTTTATTCAGCGGAGAGCTGCTGTGCATCAAAAGGTCAGGGAAATCATTTGGGAGATAAGGTGTTTTTATCTTAAGTAATTAGTCCTTAGTGTTTGGTTGGTTTTTTTCATTTTCTAATTGGACTGGAAGTTGTTCTTGTGTGGTGTGTGGTCACCATAGGAATACTGCACTAAAAAAATGCCTAAAACCTGTGCTACCCTACCCCATCCTGCCCTGCCACCCTGTTTGCTGGGAAGTAGAAAGCCATGGGCATTTCTGGTGTGTCATTCCAGCAGAATGAGCTTGGGACCACTGTCTCCTCCTCAGCCTCCCGGTGCTGATCATCTGATACTCGTTAAAGTTTTGCCCATCCATCATTGGGCTGCTGGTGGTTTTCTCTGTCTGTAGTCCCCAGGTTGGAGGAGCAGGAAGGAATCAGGGAGAGGACAGAAGCATGGAGTTTTCCCTTTGGATGTTGTCACAGCGTGGGTTAGGCAGGACTAACCTGGACTGCGCAGGCATGGCTGGGCCTCCTCCTTGCGCAGCCATTATCCTGTGCTGTGGGGAATTCTTCTCTCAGCAAACCAAGCCACCCTGCAGTTTCTTTCTAGTGAATTATAGGGAAATGACATTGTCCTTGCAGCAGTGTACGATTGACCAGGTCTTCCCCAGTGTCCCTGCGGGGTGCTGGGCAGTAGGAATGACTGCAGTTACCTGGCCTTGCCCTGCACATGCGTCTGTCACCTCTGGGTGACACCTCTCTGGGTCTGTCACCTCTCTGCAGACTCACCAGCAGCCCTGTGCTCCTCACCTCAAGGTCATACTGCAAAGGTTGCCACAGCCAAAACCATTCTGTGTTGTTTGCACAGTGCTGGTGTTTGGAGGCCCCTGCTCGCTCAGCTGAGGAGGGGAAGCACTAGGATTTGTATTCGTGTGGGGGACTTTCCAGCCCTTGAGGAACAGCATCTTCCTTGGTGATGTTTCAGCTTTCCTTTGGTATGACTGGATGGTGGGCAGGGACATGCCTCAGCAGTGGCTCTGAGCCCTTGTGTGTGACAGGGACTGAATTCTGGTCTACACACTGATGATGATGATGAGCTGAGCTCTCTTCATGCTTTTATTGCTGCTGTTGCAGATCTTAGTGGTGTCTGGTTGGACTTTGCAAGTTAATGGACACAGTCCTGCACTGAAATAAACTATCTGCTTGAATTCACCTGTTGAGGTAAAAACCCTAACCCGTGTTGTGTTCTTTCCACAACAGAAGTCTATAGTTCATTGTGAAACACTGCTAGACTTTTTTCCCCCCAACTACCTTATGAAAAAGCACTTAACAAACACACCCAGAGGTGTGAATTACAGCTGGTGTAATTAATTTGTGTTTGTGGGCCTGGCCCCCTGGAGTCTAGCTGGCAGTTAAGAACTCAAATCTAATCTTGGAGAAGATGAGTAATTCTTTGACAAAGGTTGAGCCAGGGCGATGCTGCCTTATCATTTGTACTGATGTCCTGTGGTAAATCTGTAATTTAAGTAGGCAGGTTGTTCCTAAACCGGCAGCATTTCTAGTCACCTACCTCTTTTTTTTGCAAAACACGAATCTTCAAAATGGGCATAAAACAAGACTGAGGCAACTCTAAATGCTTGTTACTGCAGGAGTACCCATCACAGGACAGTCAGAGCCAGAGCCTGCTGTCAGTTCTGGAGTCTGTCCTTCCCAAGCCATTCTCATCCCTCCCACCCTGGGGTGAGTGAGCAGCACAAATCCTGTGCATTGGAGGAGGGTTGGAGAGGAAGCAGGCAGGGAGGCAGATGGCACAGGCAGCTCCAAGCAGGGAAGCCAGCCCTGCCTTCCCTGCGGGCTGCCTCGGTGTGCTCAGCCCCAGCCTGGCTACAGCAGGATTTGGTCCCAGCACACTTGCAGCCAGCATGTCATGGCAAGCTACCCCAAACAGCAGTTTCCACTTTTCCTCTTTGGTGTCTATTGTTTTCCTATTTAGGGAACTGAAATCCATGATTATATTGGAAATGTGGTTAGCATCAGCCTCTGATGCAGCAGGGTGGGTTTTTTCATTTCAGATTGGTCTGAGCCTGAGCACATGTTCCCCTGGACAACTCAAGGGCTGCACAGCTCTCCTGTGACCCACACACTTGAGCAGTGATGCAGCACTCACTATCGTCACTGCTGAAAGACCATCCCATTCCATCTCAGATGAGCTGCAAAGTGCTGGCTTGGGCTAAATCAGACAAATTGTCTCATCACAAAGTGAATTTCTAAAAGGAGGAGGTTGCCCAAGTACTGATGGTTTACATTTAGTCATTTCATGCATCAGGAATAGGTTACGTTCTCAATTATTTTGATTTCAATCTAATGTGTTAATAATGTGAGTCTCTGAATGAAAATGTATTTCCAACTTGCTTTAAGTATTTGCTAGCGCAGTAAGTTGAACACATATGTGAAAGAAAGGGCCATCTGTTGAACTGCTATTGTTCTCTTAATTCAACCCACCCCATTTGGGCCACTCAGCATGAATGGCTTTGTGTTTGCTAATAAAATCATGCTATGTTCCCTGCAACACATGTTCTGCATGTCCCAACTAGTCAGCAGCAGTGAAACCTTATGTTTACAAGGTTTGTAATGTTACCTTCTCAATGTGGCTCCTTTTAAATACAGCAGTGCTTCCAGATTTGGTCTTGGAGCACACAGGGATGGCCATGAGCCTGTTTCTGGCTCATCTCCCCCCTTTCCCTTGCCCCCTCGGGCACTTGGTCCTTTGTGGCTCATCAGTGAGTGTGTGTACCTCCTCACCTAAAGGGTGCTGTGTCAGCAGCCACTGGAAGAGAAATAGGAGTGTTCTCCTTGGACTGCATCCTCCTCTCACCAGAATGTTTGGATGAGGCCAGGTTGCTTCTTGGACTGTCTCAGAGAGTGGCTGTGGGCTCCACAGCCCTTTTACCTGCTGGACTTAGGAGACACAAAGACAAGGTGGGATGTTCTCTGATCCAGGAGAGCTGCAGCCATCCCGACAGTTTGTTTGGGCAGTCCCTAAGACAGGGGGATGAAAAGCAACCTCTGCCTTAGCACAGCATCTCAGAGGGGGCTGCTCTCAGCAGTTGGCTGGCAGTGGTCCTCCACAAGCCATGTCCAAGCTGCAGGGAATCAGTATGCAGAGCAGTTACTCCCTTTCCTTGGCACATTGTTTTTTAAGGACTCTAGGGTAGAGGGGATTAGACCAAGTTCTTAGGGGAGGAGAATAGCCAGCAGGGGGTAGCTGGTCATTTTTGTTCCTTTTGTAGCACAAACAATCTCTCCCTTACTACTCATAGGGCTCGTGAGCCTTTGTGATGTTTATTTGGATGAAAGATTTGGAGACCTCTGGTCTAGATAGCTCTCCAACTGAGAAGGGGAATTTAGGCACTTGTGATAGTGTGGCCAAAGAAATTACAATAAATATTTGGGAGATTTTAGTGTTTGGCATTCATCAAGAATGGTTTAGCAGAACAAAATCTTTAGTGGAAAGGATGGAAGTCCAGCTGAAATGACAAAGATGTGCCTGGGCTGGCGTTGGCACATCTTCCACACTTCAGGGATTAGAAGGAATTGTGTAATAGCAACATAATGATCTGCAGAACTGGCTCATTTAAACTTCAGCTGCTTTTGTTTAGGAGATGGACTTAAAATCTGAAACTGGGTCAAAATCTTTTCTTGCTCTAGAACTAAAAGTTCCACACATTTTAGACTTCTGTGTGAAGAGTCCCCTCTCTTAGTGCTGTTCAGTCAGCCCTCCTGGGCTGAAATTCAGCTAGACAGGTGACCTTGGCCTGCTAGTTCTTGTCACTTGGGAAAGTGGTGTTGATCAGGATCAGATTTTCTAGGGTCTGATGATCTCCAACACATGCTGTTCTGCTGATGGAATCATGGTCCTTGGTTCCTCCTTAGGACTGATAGAAATGTCATCTCTCTAAGGTGAGGAGCTGAGCAAGCACAGTTCTGGGGGTGTATTCAGTCTCCTGAATTCTTACCATGTTTTCAGTGAAGGTCAGTGTGAGTTTTACATCAAGCTGTGGATATATACATAGCCTAGGAAGGTCACTCCTAGAGTGAAAACCACTGGCAAATACTGTCCTGTCTTCCCTGCATGTGACAAGGTACCAGCAGCAGAGGCTGGGGGCAGTGTCACTGTGCTGTCACATCGTGTCACACAGGAGTGCCACATGGCAGCTGCAGGTGTGCAGGCTCAGACAGACATTGGTGTCACAAGCTCCTGCATGTTTTGATCAATTCATCTACAGTTTTCATACATGGGTTCAGGGACGGGTGCTTTGATCAACTTTGTGATCAAGATGTGTGCCAAGGATATTATGAGTCATAGTTCAGACTCACTTGTAGTTCTGGAGAGGGGATTAATGGGGATGTTATAATATTGCTAATTTACGCTATAGGCAGAGCTGGCAGCAATGGCTGTAGTCATGGTTGCCCAACATTCCCCATTATATAAAACTTTATTGTAGTTGCTCATATCTTTATCAGACTGTGTTTTTTGGTGTTCTTCCATGCTGAGATTCTGCCTCAGGCTGAATTATTTTGGCAAATTTTTGTAAAAACAGAGGGGGAGGAAATTACGTTGTTTTGTTCATGTCAGAATCTTACAATTTACTTTACATTGATAACCTTCCAGTTTTCCCACTTTGAAGCAGGGGTTTGGCAAGTGGGTTGCTGGAGGTGGGAGGAATGCTGGCAGCTTGAACTTGTATTTTGCCATCCATGGGAGAATCTATTCAATATGACTGAATTATAAGCTTGTGAAATGGCACAAGCTCTATAGAAGGTGGTTTAAAATTTTGGCAGTCAGAGTATCTGAAAAGTGTATTTACTGTGATGGTGCTCATGGCTAAGACTTCAGAGACAGGAAACTGCAATTCCTGCTGCTGCTGATCATGGAGCCTTCAGCACTCGTTAGGTGAGCCAGCTCTCTTCTCACAGCCTCCAGAATAGGAACTCACAAAAAAAAGGGTTTTGTGCAGTGACAGGGAGGAGGTGAAGAGGGGGAGTTCCTCCCACAGTGAGCAGGTGTTGCTGGAAGCTAGCAAGAAACAAATACCCTGGACAGGGTATTGGAACTGGAAGGGGGTTTTCCAATGCCCCCCAGAGGCATCTTTTGAGTGTGTAGCCCAAACTGTCTGTACTTCAGCCTTCCTGCTTTTTCCATGCATGGAGTGGGTTGAGCCAGAGGAGCCAACAGAGCAGGTAGGAAGGAAAGTGCACAGGGCATCTGCATTGCCTCTTGTGTCATTGAAAGGCCCTGTAGTAGAAGAGACAGAAGATGCAAACAGGAAAGCAGAGGCTGTGTGCTGGCTTTTGCCAGAGCAATGCTGGAGGACAGCTCTTCTCCCTGGGAGAGAGTCATTGTGTGTGCTTCAGCTTTCTGTCTGCTGCTTGAGACCCAGACCAGACTTGCTGATGTGCTGAGCATGCATCAAGGCAGAAGTCTTTAAAAACACTGAGTATTAGGCCCAGAGCATTTCAAATTGAGCACCCAGATCTTGAGAAAGTTGTGACAATGTCAGCATTGCAGTTGGCTTTTTGTGCATAAGAGAATAATAATTTTTCCTTCCTCCAGAGCAGCAGCACAAATAAACACAAAGATACACTTGTGGAAATTGCCAAGGGAAATCTCCAGCAAAGTGAGTAATGCTGCACTCAACATGAGATTTGGGTGATGTAAAAGTACAAAGGGGCAAAATAAGGCTATGAATCCATTTATCCCATGCCCTGAGCAGAAGAAGTTCTGTGGAGAGGAGATGGTTAGTGATACATGAGCAAAAGAGATATGGTTTGAGCAGAATATATATTTTTTTCCTACTTTCAGATTGCTTTTCCCTGCTGTCTTAAGAAGAAGACATGTAGAGCAATGTTGCATTCCTTTAGTACCTACCTGGTCACTGAAATTCTGAATGGTGTGGCCCATCTGCTCTCAGTAACAGATGGTGGGTTTGTGTCACACAGATGAGCTCCAGTGTTTCACAGCTCTTGTGCTCCAGGCCATACACAGAAAACAGCCTTTCCCTTCATCTGTGGAATTTCATTTCTGGTTATGGCACGTGGGATGACTGCAATGTGGCAGTGGATTCAGGCGAGCTCCAGTGCTCTGCTCCTGCTATAGAAGAAGAAAATGGTGTCAGCAACACATCATGTCAACTGGGGGTGAATGTGGACCCACCTACTGGCATCCAGAATGCAGAATTAAATCAGGTCTCACCTCTGGGGCTAGAAAAATATGGCTTTTGCAATGGTCCTATGCTGTATTCTGTGTCTGAGGAGTTGTCAGCTGGAGCATTTGAAGTGGTTGTAAGATCTTCTTTCCGTGCAGGTTTTCTGCTGAGATCAGTTATTCAGAGCACTTAAGAGTCTCTCCACACTTTCCCATTTTCACTAATTGTCACTGAGTCTCTGGAGCCTCCCTCCTCTATTGAATTTGGTTGGTTGTCAGCAAGTACCTTGTACTCAGAATTTCTGGAGGGATCAAAATGGCACTGATGGAACACACAGAGTTTGCTCATCCGGTCTTGTGTCTTTAAGAAACAGAGTTAAAAATCAAGTACAGTCATCTTTTATCTGAACAGTGGTTAATTTGTTTAGAACAAAAAGAGCATTGCTTGCATTGTCACTTATTCTTCCTATGTGGACCTATCAACTGGTTTTAATTGTATAAAGATAAATAGGAATGGGACAAGGCTTCAAACAGCTCTGTTATAGCACTTGCAGTGGACATGGCATTTCATATATATACACCACGATAATGCATCCCAGATGAAAAGATACTGTGGAATTTGTGCAGTAAAGGTGAAAGTCCATATATATGCCTGTTCCAATGGATGAGAACCAAAACAGAAAAAAATCTTGAAGGCAAAAACAACAAACCCCAGCACAGTTCTTGAAGTCAAGTTTCACTTTCTGTGAATTGCCCCCAGGAAAAACAAGCACAGAATGTGCCCAAGCAGCGGCCAAACCTCAGAACGGGATGGACCACAAGAATCAACTTCCCAAACCTTAAAGGTGTTTCACCTTCCCCAGGTCTGGAGTTTAGCTGGACCCTTTGGTATTGCTCTGTCCCAGGAATGACCTTGTGAGTTCCTGTGCAATTTGTCCGTGAGTAAATTGGCAATTCATCAATTCTTGTTTTAATTTTTCCCCCTCCCTGCCTCCTTCAGCTGATTTTCTCTACATTTTAATACGTGTTTCAATGAGGTGAACTGGTTCTTACACCTTGAATTATTTAGAATGCCTCTGGAGATGTGTCATCCTCAGCAGCAGAGCATGCCCAGCACACAACCTTGGAATTACGGTCAAGGAATTCCCAGTAAACAGGGATCACTGACCCACCTGTGGCTCCCTTTGGATGCTGATCTCCATCTTTCTCACTACTCTGAAATTCTTTGCCAGTCAGACACCAAATTTAGATCCATTTGTAAAAGAACAGCCATGAG
Organism: Sialia sialis; assembly: GCA_009812075.1. NCBI lineage: Eukaryota > Metazoa > Chordata > Aves > Passeriformes > Turdidae > Sialia > Sialia sialis. The sequence continues at coordinate 13,699,414 of VRYO01002014.1, forward strand.
AAATGGGAAACTGAATCCACTGACTTCATTCTTCCTTTTTAAATATGACTTTGTGTGACCTCAGTGCAGCGATTGATGGTTTGGCTTCCAGGTCTGGCTGGAGATGCAAGGTTTGGTGACTATCCCAAAACTAGGTCTGTGAAAGAATACTTCATGCTCACCATCTAAGGAAAAGTTACTTTAATCTTCGTTTGAAAGAAGGGCTGTTTGTAGCAACTTCACAAGACTGTCATCCCTCTGCATGCCTATTTTCCAGGGACGACAGCGAGTTCTTGCCTGCTAGTCTGCTAAACTCTTAAAAAAGAAATAAAATAAGTATCTCTAGAAAAGGAAATACCCTTTTTAACAGCGGCATCTGTCTCCCTTAGACACAGTTTCTGTGTTTTACATTCCTCCTGGTGGTTGTTATTACAGTTCTTCTGAGGATTTGTCATTGCTGTCAACCTCTAATAGACCTTGTCAGAGGGACAACATGACTCAGTCCACCCTCCTCTTGCCCCAGCCCCTGCATTATATTGGCCAGGTCGGCTTGAGCTGTGAAGGGAAAGTCAGATTACGAGCTCCCAGTAGAGACCAGGAGACTGAGTTAGGATTTATACTTTTGTTGTGAGGCTGACATCTCTTTGGAGCTGAGCAATAAATAATAGAGCAAGTTTAAAAGCTTTTTGCAGCTTGCCAGTATGTTGTTGTTGATACAGCCTGCCGTTTGTTAACATGATCCAGCAAGTATCCTTTAATGACCCTGTTTGGGGAGCCTGGGAGACTCCAGTGCTCTGCTAGAGAAGCTCCTTTTTGTGGTGCTGTACTTCTGAGACCTACTTATCTCTCATGGTTGCAGACAGCTGATGCTTATGAACTCTTGCTCATTATAAAGTACTGATTGGAGGCAGAAGCCTTCTGCAGGGGTACTTCTTTTCTGTCCCAATCTAATGGTCTCTTGACTTTAAACTTGAATGTGTTCCCTAGAGGGAAGTAAAGTTAAATAAGACTTTGCAGGAATTATTAATGTGAAGGTATGAAACGTCTTTGTGAAGGTCTTTTGCTAGACTGAGTTGTTTTTTCATGTGCTGCCAATATCTGATCCCACTTCTTGACCTTTAATATATACTGAGAGAGAAGATTAGGATGTTTCTAATCAGCTGAATCTCCCCTCTGGGAGCACTATTAAATCTTGACTCTCGGCTTTATCTCTGCCAGGTCTTGCCAGCCCTCCATGGTTTTGGTTTTGTTAAGAGCTGAGGTCAGAGTTCATTCACCTCAAAGGTTCTTGTTCAATGGAGGAAGTTTCTTGGATCATTTCTGTAGGACTTAAGATACCAGCGAGCAACTCTGCTTGGAGGCAGACCCTTTCTCTTCATGTGTCTTGTGAGCCAGACCTTAATCAGTGAAATAAAGTCTTTTATTTTGTGCAGGATTATTGCTAATTCTGCCCACCTCATCATTAGTAGGGCGTTGTCAAAGGTCTTCATGAGCAGAGCTGAGTAGTTTTGAGGTGCTAAGCTAGGTGCCTCTTAGGCATTCAAAATATTACCTCAGCTGGTTTCCTCTGCCATCCAAATTTGTAATTTCATTAAAATTCCAAGTTTGTTGGCAATGAATTGGTAACGAGTATTGAGTTTCATACCATTGTTTTGAGGGGAATTCAAGTGAGGCTAGCAAGCCTGTGGTCGTGCAGCTCAGCTTATGTTACATGGCCCAGTGGTACAGGCAAGCGGTTTAATGTCAAAGCTGCAAGTAGGCTGTGTAAAACAGAGCCCCTCTGAGCTGCATATCTTCCCCTTTCATTTCAGCCATCGGCAATACCACTGTTGTGATTGAGGTATTGGGAAATTTATCCCTGAAAGCAATACAACAGTGGATTACAGTGCTGGGTTGATGCCCTCCTGAAAAGCTTCGGTGGTCCAAGGAAGGACTGAGCATCCGTGGTCTTATTTAGCCCTTGGATTCCAGTGGCTCCCATTCCCCAGTGTAGTCCATGTACCTGGGGATGTCCCTGCCCTGGCCTACGTTTTTGAACACTCCAGAGGCTCAGTAGGTATGTAGGAAGGCAGGGAATGATCTGGAGTCATTGGCCAAAGCTGGATGCTTTGTTTCCATCCAAAAACTTACTCATTCTACAGGCCTTGGTCTTAAGTTACTGACTTTGCAGAGAAATCTGCTCATAATTTCTTTCTTGTAAGCCCTTTCTTGTTGAGCAGAAATTTTGGCAAAGAGAGTCAAGTCACTGGAGAATCCCCAGTTCTGCCTGGTTATACCAGGCCTCCTCAGATCTTTCCTTGGAACAAGCAGGCAAGAGGAAATACTTTCCATTTCAGAGAAGCATGGACAAACAACGTTGCTTCAGACAGAGAAGAAAAGTGGCAGACGGAGTTACAGTGCTGAATCCTGCTGGCCAAAAGCATGCTCTTGCCTTTATTCAGTCATTCCTGGAACACAGTGTTCTTATTGTATTCCTCCTCACCCCGCTCAGTGCCTCTCCTCGGGCCCAGGGCTCAGAGATGCCCCAACCACGGTACTGGCAGGTTTGGGGGAGTTAAAAAAAGCATCAAACATATAACATCTCAGCAATGGAACCTCTCCCTCCTTGCCTGACGTTGGGAAAGCGTGTGTTCTGAAAACCTGGATCCCGTTAGAAACGTTCCTGCTGTCTGGAAAACAAAGTACTCGCTCGCCTGGTTTAGTCATTAAATAAATTTGTGGTTTGGTTGAGACAAAAAATAATGAAGAAAAGCTGTTGAAATCCTGGGATTAATTTGATAGTTTGCAGGCAGTGGTGTTTTTAAGTGGAGCTGCTGCCTTCTTTATGTTGTGAGCAGACCCAGGTACAAACCTGGGCTTCCCTCTTTCCCTGTGCCTCAGAGCCAGGCATTTGGAAGTAATTTGTTCCACGAAGGCTCTCGGTGCGGACGAGGGGGTTGCTCTGGGCTGGGAGCCGCCGTGCGTGGGTGTCGGAATGCCGGGACGCGCTCTGGGCTGCCTGTTCCATCTGCACAGGGCTGCAGGCAGGGACGGGTGGGCACTGCCTTGCCGTGGCATGGAAGGCTCTGAACGCTGGGAGGTTCGCTGCTCTTGCTCCATCTGTGACATGGTGGCTCCTTCTGGGAAGAGCTGTTTCCTCTGGACCTCCTTTGCATCTCCCAGCCTGCCTTCCCAGGGAAGCGAAACCTAAAAGCAGAGAGGCCCATGCAAAGATCTCCACAGCACTTTGCGAAGTGTTTCCCCTCTCCACCAGCCCCAATTTACCTGGGACAGTCACCAAGGAAAGCAGAGAGCAGGGAGCTGGCACTGAAATGCTGTCTGAAATGCCTGCTCTGTGTGTTCATCCACTTAACCGCACATATATATGTGTATATATGAAATCACTTGTATTAAACATAGATGTCATTTCAGTCTGAGGAGCCAATTAGCAGAGCCAGAGAGCTCTTGCCAGTCAGCCTCTTGCTGAATTTTCCCCAGCTCTCAGTTTAAGCAGAGGAAAGGAGGCTGCATTATCAGCCCTCTCCACCTATGTCCATGCTAGCCCCAGGGAGAACACCTTTGGAGGGTCAAAAAATAAGGATGAGGACTCAGGTCCCACTTGTTTCAGCACATCCCTGTACGAGCTTGATTCTGTCCCTTCCAATAAAATATTAAGAGTTCTCCTGTCATGTATTGTCTGGCAGAGGCCAGGACATGGAGGCAAGTGTGGCTTATGGGTGGCAGCAGTGTACCCTGGATATCCAAAATGCATACACAGTGCTGGGTTTGCCCTTCTTTTGTAGCTTCTTAAGTCACTACAGCAGCTTTTGGAAGGCTGGTGCAGCCTGGCTGCTCTAAAGCAGTGACGCCCTTGTTCAGTTGCAAATAATGCAGCCAAATATCCTGTATATTTTATAGAAAATGTCTCTAATACTGTCTGCCTTTAATGATGGGTAAGGATTCATATGAATCATGTCATCATTTTAAAAACCGAACAAAACTACAGTGTTATGGTATAAACTCAGGCTAATATATTGAAATTAATCTAGGCAGATACCTGTTATTGTTAGATATGGAACAGAATGTTCTGCAACATTTGCTTTATTTCGGAAGATAATCCAGTTGTCCTGTTAATTGTTGTGCAGACATTGTGTTGCCCTTTTTTTTTTTTTTTTTTTTTCATTTAAAATAATATCTTGTACTTTGAGCTATTAAATAAATGAGTTTTGTGGTCTTATTCTAGGGAAGACATGCATTGTTTTTAGGAAAGTCTTGCTTTTATTTTTATCAGACTCAGATTTTTGCAGTTCGGATTTTACATCTGTAACTGGAGGACAAAATCCAGTATTACACTAGGGTGATGAGGGAGCAGAGCCTCGCTTCCTTTGGGAAGGAGGAGCTGGGAGGGCTGGTTTGGAGATGCACAGTCAGATGAAATCTTGAGGGACTTGTTCTGCAGTTTTCTTGGAACACAGTGGTTTCATCCTGTTGTCTGAAAGTCTTTCCTGAGAAGGTTAGGGTGGCGATAGGGCAGTACAGCCACAATATTTAGCCTATCTAGTCCTTATTTGCCTCCTAAGGCAAACATTTTATTTCCTGTATTTCAACTTCCTTCCTAGATTCTCTCCCCCACCTTGCTGTATCCTATGATCTAAATTACTGGTTGCAATTAATGCATCCTCTGTACATTAATCCTGCCTGAGAAGTAGCATGTCTTTGGTACATGCAAAGAAGTTAAAAAACTGGAAACTCAGTCTGGTAAATCTTGGATTTAGCTTTTGTAACTGTGCTTTAATACTTCACAATAATTGCTGAATCTCCCCATAAAATAATCTCCATGTAGTCCTAAAATGGAATTGAATGCTTTAGAAGAAAAGAGAAGAAGAGCCCTTATCTGTACTTTTAGTTACATTTTTATTTATTTCCCTTCCTCTGGTGTGGGAGGATGAATAGGAAGGGAAGAAGATACAGATTTGCAAAGGCAAGGAGTGCTAAAGAGCGTCGTTTTTTTTCATCAGCTTTTAAAAGCCAGACTGTAATCATAAATTCCCTGATAGCTGGAGCATGCAGAAGTCGTCTTTAAGCCTACAAGTGACAGGCTGCTGTTGCTTTTCAAACTTCAGATTTCATTTTTTTGTAAGACACAACTTTGATCTGGTTCCTTTGTAATGCTCTGCAGAGCGCTGGGGCCGCTGTGCTCGCTGGCTGCAGAGCTGGAAGTGAACTTTCTTGGCAAGAGCCATCTGGAGACCTCAAAGAACAGATTAACTTGTCCAGAATTGATGTGATCTTTGAAGAAGCTGCCCTTGCCTGGAACACATGTGATTAGCCTGACATTGGCAGTGATAAAGTTGAGATGCACAGCAGTGTCTGAGTACCAGAGTAATTGTAAAGAGTGTTAAGTGGAGCAACCCCAACAATCTGCAATCAGATTATCAAGTAAATCCCCAATTTTAACCTCTTGAGCCGACTTTGCATCTTTAGCACAGATAAATCCAGTCAGGAGTGAAGGTTTTCAGCTTTGCATCTTCATAGACTTTTTCTTCTTAGCTCCAAAACACTCCCATGATGATGGTTTGGAAAAAGCTGTATGATGCAACTTCAGTGATAGCTGTTGGTCCATCAGGTTGGAAGCAGACTTTTCTGTTCAGGTGGTGGATTAATCTCGTAAATCAGAGTCTGTGGTGGATGCTGTTGTAATCCCTTGTTTAAAGGTGACCCTGCTGCTGGGACACTCTTGTCAGCACGTGCCATTTAGACATGCTGAAGGGATTTGCTTTGGCTCATGCATCATAAACCAACATGTGCAGCTTTTAATTTGATTGAGTGGTTGTGATATTGAAATGTGGAACTGCATGAAGGATATGACAATCACCTGCTTGTTGGTAGATGTAAATTTTGGAAGTAAGTGGCCAGCTGGAGACTCAGCTGTAATTCTAGAAGGACATTTTGTTTCTTGGATGGAAGTAAGTCACTTTTCTAATGATTTTTTTTTCCACACTGAATAAATGGAACATGTCAAAATAATGAGCTGGAAGGATGTCTCAGCATTAGACTGCATCCTCCTAATCAAGAATGTAAAATGACCAGAGATATCAAATAAGAGCAATGCTTAGTGCTGGTTTCCTAGAAATAGTCATCTTCACAAACACAGGACCACAAAAGCTTGAGCTAATTTTTCAGAAGTTGGTGTGAAAAAAGCAGGGTGGGAACACAGAATAAGTAGTTGAGTCCCATTGAGTTGCAGCCCCGATCTGTGGTCTCAGGGCACCATCCCTCAGCCCAAACACCACCCACCAGAAGAGGAAAGGAGGAATTGTGTCCTGCTGTGAGGTTGCTCACTGCAATGCAAGAGGGAGGGCATCTCAGCTCCTCCACCTGCCATTGGCTGTGGTGAGACATCTGGAGATTTTTCAAACCCATTTTGGGGTGTTCTTCTGTGGGATTTGTCAACATCTCCAGAAGTCCTGCAGCTCAGAACTTCCCAAAGTGAATCATGAAGTTCAGGTGGTTATCAGCTGCCTCATGGCATCTGAAAAATGGGATTTCTCCCATGTTAAAACTGAGCTGCTTGCCAAAACTGTGGTGACCAAAGGTTCAGACTGTGGCATGGGAGGAAAACTTCTGCAAGAGCTGTTCAGGGAGAATGCATTGGAGTTTTGTGGTTGTCAGCTTCGTGAGTCTTTTTATCTCTTGGATTTGCTAATAGTGTGTCTCAAACAGCTGCTTCCTGGGTAGTGCAGGGGTTTGGGGGAGCTTCCCATGCCACCAGGGATTTTGGAGTTTCCGGGTCATGGAGGTGGGGCACCCTTGCAAGAGGAGGTCTGCCTGGATTCTATCTTAGCTTCAATTGTTTTGAGGGAAAATTTTCTTCCAGAAAATGCCAGTGCCATAAAAATTTAGTGCTGGAACTGGAGAAGGTGGTAGCAATGAAAACTGATGGATTGATCAGCTTCCCTGTTAAACTGGGAGCTGTTCCAGCCATGCTGGCGCTGCTAGTAGGATTGGGAAGACCATGTCTCTCAGACCTGCCAGTAGAGTGTTGTGCAACTTATTCCCTCCAGTGGAAATTTAAATTCTACAGAAATTAGTTGCCTAGAGGCCTTTCATATTCAAGGAAGTTTTCTTCTTGCCTTAGTGGGTTTTTTCCCATGCTTGATGAAGAACCTCAGTGAAGGAGTTACATAACTGGTGAGAACCAAAGGGAGTGCCACTCAGATTTGGCTTTGGAGGCAGGATGGATGAGCTCTTCCTCCCACTGTGGGTGCTGAAGGTGATGCAATGTTTCCCCAGAGCACACCAGCCCTGGGATTTTTGCATAGGGCAGAGTAACATGTTTGGCAAAGCTTAGGGACTTTGCATCTTTGATTTAAAATTGAAATAGCCATCGGGGAAGTTGTGTGAGGGAGACTGGGATTCCTAGGCTGGAAGGAAAAGGATGCCCTTAAGGACTCAGGATGCAATGGGAACTCCACAACAGAGCAAGAGTGCTGAAGAGGACCTCACCTCTCAGCTCACTTACATTGAGACTTCAAGATCTGATGGTGCTGATGTCCCAAGTGCTGGGTGCTCCGTCAGAGGAGTGAGAGGTCTGAGGATGGATGGGATGCAGCCAAAACAACATGCAAAATAAACCCAGAGCAGGTAGAAGGAAGCCTTAAGGAAATTCTTGCTGTTTTTCTACAGCAGTTTAGGCCCTTGTCAGCATTACCAGAATGTGCAGTGATCAGCAGAGGGCTTTATGCAAAGAAAAGGCAGCTGGTCAGGCTGACTTACTCGGGTCGCTGTGATCTCTGTTATAATTGTTCCCTATGTGATTATTTTGAGGGTTGAGCAACTGAGAGCTGCAGAAGAGACATGAAGCTTTATTTCTGCAATGTATGAAATGTTCTGTGTTCATTTCAAAAACGCTCATTGCTCTTTCTGTCTTAAAAAATGAAATAAAATTCTGGAAGGCTGCAGGAATTTTTGTGAAGTCTAACTTTAAATGTTCACCTTTTCTTTTATCACCCTTATCAGTGCATAGAGCTCAGTATGTGAGGTTTTTAGCTGACATTTCAAATCGCTCTGAGGGTGTCTGAATCCCTTTTAAACCAGCCTCCCCTCCCAGATCAGAAGTGACCAGGTTTTTTTGTTAGACTCCATGTTCCTTTAATGTTTTCCTCCTAATAGATGTTGAAAGCGTTCTTCAGAGGCAAGGCACAAAACATTCAAATAGTGATACGAGCCAGCTGAAGAGAGTTGTCAGGGAGAGAGAACATTAGGAGAAGGATTGAGTACAGATGGATTCCTCAAAAGTAATGTAACCTGTTATGATTGCTTTGAAATCCTATACCCTTTCCATCTCCTTACGCTTACCAAAAGTTTACATTTGCATTGATGTATTAGAGGCAGAGCTAAAATGGAAATAATCCCTGCTGTATACATGCTTAAGTGTGTAATTTTAGTTAAATACAACAGTTGTGACCAAACCTGCATCCTCAGTGAGAAGACCACAGCCAGGGAGTGTTGTGGGACAGCCCAGCCATCCCAACTCCTCCAGAGGTGCTAGGGACCTCCCAGGATCCATCTGCTCTTTCTTGGTTATTCAGCCATCACAGTTCCACACCCAGCGACCTCTTCAGGTGCTCTCTGCTGCTCTGTCTTTATGTCAACAGATACAAAGGAGAAATGGATTGTCCTGTGCATTTTGTTCTGAGTGCTTTCTTAGTATACTGCTAGAAAAATCCATGTCTCTTCCAGAGAGTCCTGGCAAAAGGTCCACTAGAAGTTGGTGCTGTATTTTAATTGGGTTGTCCAAAAATCATCGTTCTCTTTGCCCTCAGGGAAGGCCTGAGCTATCCATCATTCCTGCCTCAATTTAAGAGGCTGTCTCAGCCTCCATCACACCACTGTCATGTTAGATTTGACAGGAGGGTTGCACTGCACAGCTCTCCTTTAATGTTCAGAACTGACCGTTCTGCAGAGGGAGAACAGCTGAAGGGGGCTGGTAAGGTTTTCACTTATTATCCCTTGCTTTTTAGGGTGAACTTGCTCAAATTATTTGCAGTACTTGCCCTAGAAAGCTGTTCTGAAGTCTGATGGAATATAGAAATGAGTTTGCTCCAGTGCACATCTGCAGCGACTGATAGAAAGTTTGCATGCTGGAAGGTGTCTGTGGTGACTCACCATCCTCAGGCATCCCTGTGCTCATCCCCGACTGACTCTGTGTGGTACCCAAGCATGGAGAAACAAGGCTCCTTTCTCTCAAACAGCCATGAAAAGCCTCAGCTGCCTCAGTGTTGAATGCTCTTTGCACCACTCTGCAACTATGCTAAGCTTCATCATCCAAGGAAAAATAGCTTGGAGTTTTGGTTGGTTTATGACACACAGGAGAGTTTTCTCTTTCTGAGATTAGGAGAGCGATTTGTTTCTAGTTGACCCCATAATAGACCTGAAACAATATGATTATTCCTAGTGACCAGTGAATATCCATGATCTCTTGAATTACAAGGAAGATAGATTGTGTGCCTGAGGAGCTGGATGAGCAATGCATTAGCTGAAGGCTGTAGCCCTGTCCAGCACCCTGCACCATATTTTACATACCAGCATCCAAAAACCTCTGCCTTAAATGGGCTCTCTGCCAGTCCCAGTACCTGTCCTGCATTTATACTCCATACAGATTCACACAAACTGCCGGCTTTACTCTTTGCTGGTGTCTTCCTCACCTCTGGTCCCTCCCTCTGTGTGTTTCTCATGGGTTTCCTTGTCTTGTCTAAATATGTTGGGGTGGGAGCTGTTTTCTGTTGTCTGTAGGACTTTAACCACTGCAGTAGAACCAGAGTCACTTTTCTTGGCAGAGCGGGAAAGTGCACATGTTGCACGATGTGCCCTCCATGGAGATGTTTGCACAGGGCCCATTGCAAATCACATCCACCAGGTGCCAATTACTGAGTTACTAAATAAAGTACTAATGATGCTGATGAGCTTTGTGACCTGAGCTGTAACAGGATGATTTTCAGAGCTTGGGAAACCCAGGAATTCATCAACTTCGAGATATCTTAAAAATGCTGCTCTTCATGCAGAGGGGCAGGCAGGGAGGGCAGGGGATTAAGTGCTCTTTGGTTTATGTGAACATTTCAGCTTGTTCCTTCTTCTGGCACATTACAAAATGACTTGCAGGAGAGCAAGATGCCTGCATGGCCTGTCTGTCCTGCAGGGTGGCAGAGCTGGAGGCACGTTGGCAGCAGTGGCTTTTCTATGCTGGTGGCAGAGTCAGTATGAAGGAATTTGTACCTGCTTGGTTCACAGGCTGCTTTACCATCAGGTCTCTTCCTGAGCAAGGAACTAATTTCCCAGGTTAGCTCCTGCCAGCAGCCTCCCTTCCTGACCTTTTGCTGAGGAGGAGACTGGCCTGCGTGTGGACTTAAATAACGAGGCATGGGTGGCATACAAACCAGCCTTCATAGGTCCCTGAGCAGACTGTCCACTGGACAAGCTGGTGTGATTAGGTGTGATTAGGTGTGATTAATGTGATTAGGTGGTCCTTGGTGGAATTTGCAAGTGTCCAGTGTACCTCAGTGCAGCACTGGAGGTCAATTTTAGGTACTGTGCTATGAGCAGCAGCTGTTTCTTGCTTCACCTCCTTCCCTCTACAAACACGTTGGAGTATAGAGGGATGTTAAAGTAAGCATTGAATGGGCGAGCTCTCCCTGTTGCAAGAGCAGAAGCCTATTTTGACTGAGAAAAATGCTGTTGTACTATCTAGGTGTTGCTTTTAGCTGCTCATGGAATGACAGTGCTGAGCAGCTAGCCCATGCACTCCATAAACCCTGATGGAAACAGGACTTCTTCTATACAGTCTCATTCCCCCCCTTACCTCTAATTGTGTCATCTACATTACTCTTTTTTCTTCCAGTTGTGACTCAAATTCTTCATGGCTGTGTCAGTGCAACTTAGTGTGAACATAGCTTATTTTGTAGCCCACTTTGAGGCTGGGGCTCCAGGCAGAGTCCTGCCTGGTGATGCAGAGCATACTCGAGGTTATGTCCTTCTAACTTGACTCTCATTTTTCTCTCACAGGCATGGGCCGTGGAGAGAACCTGTTAACCCCTACTATGTCAACACGGGCTATGCTTTGGCACCAGCCACCAGTGCCAACGACAGCGAGCAGCAGAGCATGTCCAGCGACGCCGACACCATGTCACTGACAGACAGCAGCGTGTAAGTGACTCCAGCCCTGTGTCCTCAGCAGTGCTGCTCTGGGATTGTTCTGGATGGTTCTGGGAGAGAGGCTTGCCTACAACTGGGGCTGGGGGAAAAGTCTGAATACACCATGATTAAGATAATTTTCACTTTCTTTTCAGTTACTGTGTCACTACTCAGCCAGTCTTGCGAACATTTGCACCATAAAATACTTCTGAGTGATCTAAAAAATAAATGGTGTTTGGTAGGAGTTTCTGCAATGTTTCTTAAGCCAGGTGTAAGAATTGTTGGATGCCTTTGTAGTAACTGATTTGAGATACATTTATCTTCTGAATGTTAGACAGAGCCTTCTACTTACCTGGGTATTTCTCTTGAGATTTTGTGCTGCCAGATTCTCAGAATCACAGAATGGGTCAGGTTGGAAGAGATCACAGTGGGTTATCTGGTCTAGCCTCCCTGCTCAAGTAGTGTCATCCTAGAGCAGATTTCACAGAATTGTCTCCAGATGGCTCTGAAATATCTCCAGTGAGGGAGACTCCAGTCTGGGCAATCTGTTCCAGTGCTCAGTCACTGCAGAGGGAAGAAGTTCTTCCTCATGTTCCTGGGCATCAGACTCTGTCCATTGCCTTTTCTCCTGTTGCTGGGCACCACAGAGCAGAGCCTGGTCCATTTTCTGAAACCTCCCTGCAGATGATAGCCATTGATGAGGTCCCTTCTTGAGGCTAAACAGGCCCAGTTCCCTCAGCCTGTCCTCTTAAGAGATGCTCCAGTCCCTTCGTTGCCCTCCACTGGAGCTCTGTGTCTCTCTTGTCCTGAGGAGCTCAGAAGTGGACACAGCAGAGCAAAGGGAGTAGAGCTCCCTCTGTCATGGCTCTGCAGTAGGATTGGTGACTGACCAGTTCTAGTTTGTCTGCTGACCACTGCACTTTAACACAACTTGTGCTGACAAGCTTCAGCCAAATATCTTTTCCCTTTCTGTCTCTCACGACAGCACCCTTGCATCTCACCCACAAGATGCCTTCCTTAAAGATGGTCTGCAAAGAAAGAAAAAAGGGTTTATGAGATTTTGTTGTGACTACATCTCTGTGATAATAAAAAAAGGATTCAGGGGAAAATATTCACTGTTTGGTCTGGGTTTTAGTAGTGCAAATGCAAGTGTCTTTCTGTAGAGTAGAAACGCTTTGATTCTTCAGGCGAGAGATGACAGGTTTACAGAATTAGGAGAAGATTTTATTAATGGCAGTGCTGTAAACACAGAGCCCTCCAAGAGGCTCGGTTAGTGTCACTGTGAGCTGTCAGACCTTGTTGGAGAAACTTTCCAGCCTGTGCCATGGATGCTGTTAATGGGTGCTGCCACAGTTCCCCAGCTGCCCAGAGTTCATACAGTGACACAGGGAGTGTGCAACGTGACCAGGAGGTTTCTGTGCCTCTGAGGTCGCCCTGCCTGAGCCAGTGGCTTCCTCATCTGGCTCCACAGGGGCTTGGGGCCATGTAGGAGCAGCTGTGAGTCCATTCTGCACCCTGACACCAGCTCCTCACACATTATCCACGTCCTGTTGTAAAACAGAAGAGGCAGACCTTGGCCAAAGGGGCCTGGGAGGAGGAGGAGGAGGATGCCCCCAGGACAGAACCCTGTAGACGATCACTAATTAAAGGCTCCATTTGATACAAATCCAGCTGCTCTGCCACATCCTTCTGCAATTCTTCATATTCACCAATTTATATGGAGGAGTGCTCTGAAGCTAGCAGGAGCCATGTAACTTCTTGTTATCAGGAGAGACAGATGTAAGAACTCTTCAAAATTAATTAGCTTTTAGCACTCCTCTCCCACTGGTCCAGCAGCCTCACGGGGCTGCAGTGATGGTTATACCTGTGATAAGTAGTGATCATTTATGCCAGAATTCTTCACCCTCCTAATTTTTATTTCACTAGCCACAGTTTGTTTTTTTCCCAGGCAGAATAATTTCTTACTGGCCATCCTATGCCTTTTCCTTTAGGCATTTTATCCCTCCTATGCTCACCATAGGCTGCTTCTAGGACTTTAATTACCACCAACATGTGCACTGGCTTCTGCTAATAACTAACCCAATCCTGGTGGTTCATTTTAAGTAAGTTTTGAACTTCATAAGGGTGAACCTTTCTTTCTATGCCTCTCAAACTGGATGCATGCAGAATCCAAAATTGGGATTCTGGATGTACAGCCCTGACCTTTGGCTTACGTGGACTCTGTTTTCAACACTTGCTCTTCATTACATGCTTTAAAACTCCAGCACCAGATTTTACTTGGATTTTACATGACAGTGCTGAACCTATCTGCCTTCTGAGTTTCAAAAGAATTTTTGCAGAATTGCTCAAGGCAGCAAAAATGAAGAACAACCAGATGAAGTTAAAGAAGGGACTCCTGCTGCTTGACAAGACTTACATGTCTCAGTGCTTTGAATTTAGGCCTCCTCTGAGGAAAATGGCAATAAAAGCCTCGTTTGCTGATGAGCGAGGTTCTTCCCTCTGTGTGCTGTTTACACACAGCAGTCACGCTCAATAATGAAGAAATCTGGCTTCTGCTCCAAGGCAGCACATGAACAAGGTGTGATCCAAGGCACAAACCTCCATCAGACCCTCCATCAGAGGAAAATGTGTCTGGACAATTGGGATGCAAACATTGGCTAACTGAGGAATGCCAATAAACCAGGAGAGCAAAGATGTTCCGTGCTGGCCAGCTCAGGCCAGTGGAGAAGGCAGGCACAGTGCATTTGCTGCACCACTTCCCTTCCAAACTTTGATGTTGGATTGATCCCAGCAACTTGGGGGTTGGAAGTGGCTGCATGCAAAGCTTCTATCAAAGACCTGAGCGATGCTCGGCCTATCTCAGCTCCTGAGCTGGGGCGATTTTTTGGGAGTAGCCAGCTCACCAAACAGATTGTAAAACTGTGATGTTACAAGCACACTTACGTAAAAGGGCAGCTTTCAACAGGATGTCTTTCCAAGCACTGTTAAATATTATTGTAATGGGTTGAATTTATATAATGAGTATGTTATCAGTCCCTGTTGTTGGAGTAGTTTGCTTTTTGAGTGGCTTAAAAAACATTGGTCTTAAATGCCTGCGCTCTGCTGATTATTTTTCAGTCTTCCTGTGTCATAGGAATTCCTCTGCCCTTGTAGGCAAAACAGCTCTGGTCCTCTCTGCTGAAACCTGTTTTTATAATCAGCAGGGCAGCTGTGTTGTTTTAGCTGGTTTGTGTGGAGGCAAGGTCTGGGGAGGACACGGTGAGAGGCTCTGGCGAGCACTGGCCTGGCAATGCCACGGCCACAGGTGGGGCCGAGTCACTCACCGCTGATGTTCAGTGCAGGGTCACTGCTAAGTCAGGGATTTGGGGCTCTGCCTGCCCCAGACTTGCAGCAGCTTTTCAGCACAGTCCTAAACTGCTCTGGCTGTCTCAGATAACCCTTCTTGGGGATAGCATCTTCCCAAGTGTAGGAGGTGAGGCTGTGGGTGGGAGGGGTTGTCACAACAGAGATGCTTGAGGCAAGTTAAGGCAACTGTAGGTAGGAAGGCAGCAGGCAGCAGCTGAAACCATTAAATCTCCATGTGATGTTCCAGTTGGCTGCAGAAACACATTAGGTCCGTATCTATCCTGATTTCTGCAAGAGCTTACATGGTAAACAGGAGGTAATGTCTCCTCTTCAGCCCAGTGTTGTGCTCCAGCTGAACAATGCTGCTTCCTCTGTCTTATTCTTATCAGGTGTCCTGGCTTATTTTAGTTGGGAGACAGCTTTGCCTTCCTCCAGGCATTTGGGAAGCTCTCCGTGCCCCTGGGCTTGGCCAGAGGGATGCTCCTTCCTCCCCAATTCCAGTCAAACCTGCTCCAGAGGAGGGATGGCCAATCCCCCGAACAAAGGGGTTTAGGACAGTGGTTATTCCTTCAAAAAGTCTTGCAGATTAAATGCTATTCTGTGGATGACTGGCCCACAACCAAAATGCCTGGTGATTTTCCTATCATGCTTCTTTATGTGAGAAAAGTCTCTTGTGACAGAGGTGCTTTGATAAGAGTAATTGGTAGAAAATACCAGTTCGGCTGTGTATTTGTTTCCTGTCTTTCCTAAGGCTAGTGATCCAGAATTACCCCAAGTTTTTCTATATTTAAGCAAGATCAGCAGCATTTTAATTTAAAAGATTCCTCCCAAATTATGATTTCCAATGTGTAGGGGGCATAATGAGTTTGAAGCCTGTCTACAGAGGAGCAAATATATACCTTGTCAGAAGAGTCCCAGCTGCAGAGCCACAGCCAAACAACTGCTCACTGGAGGCTCTTGCAGGTCAGTTTGGAGAGGGGAGGAAGCCTCCACATTTCCCAAACAATAAACTCATTGCATTATCATTAAATAAACAATAGAAATAATCTTCTTCCCTTGCCACATTTCAACACTGAGCTTTCTGGTGCTAAAGAAAATCATGTGATGAAACAAGAAAAAGCAGTTTGAGAAAGTTTTATTTTAAAAGCAGATGTACTGTAAAAAATAGTTTAATTTTTTTTCATATATATATATATATTTTTTTTTTTATTTCTCTATCTATTGAAAATATCTCAAAGCAAGCTACCTGACAAAAGGAAAACAAAAGTACGGTATTGGTTTTCCTTACTTTCCCCCCATCTATTGAATAAGGTTTTGTTGGGATAAAATTAAAGTGCTTATCTTTGAATTTGCTTCCTCTGGTTGAGTTGGCACAGTACATTGAACGAAGGAATGTTCCAAGTTCAGAGGTGGCATTGGGGAATCTAGTTAAAATGACATCAAAGGCAGCACAGCGGGGCTGAACATGTGTTTGAAGCCGGATAGATTAGAGGCCATTATCAGCCTTTCGCTACTGTGCTGGGAACAAAAGTCGCTCTTTCCGCTGGGACTGCTGCTGGGGAGAATTAAAAAAAAAGAGAGAGAGAGAGAAAGAAAGAAAAATTGCACTTTCTAACATAATGCCGCATTCCCTGCGAATGGCCTGGCTTTAGTGTGCAAGTTGTGTTCTGGCACCCGGGTTTTGTGCACTGGTTAAGCTGAAATGTTGACTATTGATGCCGACCAGTGATGGCTAAAATAATCCCCCAGGTTTTTTATTCTTCCCTCTGAAAAATAAAGTTGCAGTTGTTTTGTTACCATCCAGTCTAGAAAAGGCCGCGTCACAATGCAGTGAAACTCTTCAGCCGTTGTGATTCTCATCATTAAAGAAAATTAAACCACCTAATGAACACTGTTATGATCCCTGCACAGCAACGTGGGGAAGTTGTCCTGCTCCCAAGCCATGTCACTGCAGGCAGAGCAGAGATGATGCTCCCAACACACTCTTCCTCCTCCTTCATTACCTGCAGCCACTCACCAGAGCTGTAATTAGCCTGGCTCATTTTCTGTTCCCTCATTTGTCTTCCTGCTAAAAAGCACTTGCCATTAATCATGGGGTTTGTTTTATTTTATTTTAATGGTGTTTCATTTTGAATGGCTGGGTTGCTGCATGAAATGAGATTCTTCTGATGTAGGTTGGTGGTGATTCTCCTGCACTCACATTTCCAGGGAGCCAGCAGGGCAGCCAGCATGATGGGAATGGGAATGAAAGCTGTTGGTGGCCATCCTCACAAAGCCTGATGCTTGAAACTCAGGAGAATTGCAGGCAAAACACCACAGTAAATCAAGGTTCTCTTGCCAAATGGCACCTTGACTTTAAAAATCTATGGGTGAAACTGTTTGGTTTGTGTTCTGGAGAAGCAGCTGAGGAGGGGGATAGGTGTTAAGGACATTTGGCCTGTGCAAACATCTTGTGTTGTGAGATGTGTCAGGACTGGCTCGTTTTCACAGCTCAGAGGGCTGCGGGGCTGGTAGAAGATGTGCCTGGAAATTACATGGTAGCTGAGACAAACCAAATCCCTCCATTCATTTCCACCCACCTCTGTGGCTTTGCATGGTCCTCCCAAGCAGTTACCTCTACTGAATCAGGGAAATGCGTAAAATGAAAAAGCTCCTATTTGCCAAGCTCCAGGCTGGCATTTGTTCTTGCATGTGTTGATTTTCCCCAAATAACACAAGGTCACCAGGAGGTGGGTCTGTGTCATAGCTGGGCTCCACTCTTCTTCTCCTGCTCCCTGGGTGTGAGCAAGGTGGTGGCAATAGTGAGAACAAAAATGCATTTCCTTTCTTTGCCTGAAGTCACACTTAGGCAGTGATGCTTTGCCATTTGGGATGCTTAGTAAAGCCTGGTGCCTCTTAGCCACTGACCCCTGTAGCAAGGATTGTGGCCACCACTGTCTCCTTCCTCTGCAGAGACCTCTGTCACCACCTCTTCCAGCACAGGCACAAAGCCAAGCAGAGCTGGTTCACTTGGGTATGGCTGCCCATGACATCCCTTCCTAACCTCATGCAGCCTCCTCTAGGGAGGGGTCTGGTTCCTGGTTCTTCCTTCTAGCAACTCCAGAACCAAGCCCATAATTTCAGACTGAGCTAGAGACCCTGGGAGCAGTGGAGCCTATACCCCTCTCTTTGATAAGCCATTCGAGCAGCTGTCACGCTCTCTTAAAAATATATACCTTGTTCCCTGACCGAGTTCCCCTTGGATTAGATGCTCATTGAGCTCCCACTCCTCCTTCTCCCCCCTCTCTTAGCCTGTGCAGTGGTTTAATGTGTACGTTACAGGCTCTTTACAGAAAGCAACCAACTATAAAAGGTACCAGGATGCAGTCCAAGTCCTTCTCCCTGCCCTCTACCTTGAGCAGCAGCCACAGGAGCCCTGCCTTGCTCTGCTCCCGGTGGATGCTGTGTAAGTCCTCCTGGCCCCCCATGCCAGAGCTTTTTTGGTTCAGGGACCTGCATGTGTATTTTTCTCTGCATGGATCCCTCTTACTCTGGGCATCAAACGTGAAAGGGTTTCCTACCAGCCACTCTGTGTCAGCAAGGCTTGAATGAACATAACATGTCAGAGAAAGGCACTAATGCAGGGCATGTTGTTGTTTTATTCTGGCAGAGATGGGATCCCACCGTACCGACTCCGAAAGCAGCATCGCAGAGAGATGCAAGAAAGTGCCAAAGCAAATGGACGCGTGCCACTACCTCACATTCCTGTAAGTAGCACTATCTCCTTCCCAGGGGTAAATATGCAAAATATGTGAGATGCCTAGCAGACAGTTGCTCTGCTTGTGCTTGAGTTTAATCCCCCTTAGTGCTGTATATTGCTTGGGGGTGCTTGAAGATGGCATACATTGTGCTAAGAAAATGCTTGGATCCTTCTGCCAAAGTCACCATTTTGGGCTGCCCAAAATACAGAATTTTTCTTAACCATTCAGTCAGTAGCTGATTGTTTCTCCTGGGTAAGAATGGAAGCACTGGCTGGCATTTATCTGCAAGCAGTTCCATGCCCTCGGGTGAGCTCGAGGTGTTTGTGGAAGGTGTAGAAGGCTGTTGGACATGAAGGCTGATGTAGTTCTCAGCCAAGGTCAGTTGGGGAGAAGTGCAACGGACCCCAGCAGTATTTCTGCACTGAGTTGCCAAAGGAGCTCTAACCTGTTCTCAAGGACTCAGCAGAGCTCACCTAGGGACACAAGGCAGGAATAAAAAAAAAGGTGCAGGAGTATTTCATTTATCCAACACTGTCTCTTTGGTTGCTCCAGGTAAGCAAAACAGCCTTTGGAAGATGAGCACAATGTTAGGGCTCTGCATCACCATCTGCAGCTCTGCTTATTATTGTTTTCTTTTTCTGAGAAGTTACAGGTGACATTTAATATCTAGTAGGGAATAAAGGTGCTTCTTTCCCCTTTGGACAGCTGGACTCCAGCACAAATCAAATAGGGAGAGAAAAAGCCTCCATCTGTTTTTTCCAGAAGTGCCTTCAAACTTGACGCAGCTGTTCCCATCCTGCCTGCTCAAAGCAACACAATACCAGCAGAAATACACCCTTGTTTTAATCTGATTTAAAAGAAAAAAAAACTCACACCAAAACCACCACTCTTTGTTTTGCCTTTTAAATTAGATTATTTTCCTTAGATTTAAGAGGGTCTCCTGTGCTTTGATCACTGGGTTGACAATAAAAGCCCTGGCTGTGGACGCTCACAGCCATCCTAGCTCAGTCACCTCTCTTTTCACACAGTTGCTTTCACAGTGTGGTTGCTGTTGAAAAGGCTGGCTGGGTGCCTTTTTATTTCACTTGATGCCGTTTTTACTGTAAGCATGGCTTTGTTAGAGTTGAAGTTTGAAAGCTTGGCCTTTATTTTTTGTTGTTATTGTTGTTGCTGTTCCCCAACAGTGGGAACTACTGACTGAATATTCTCCAACTTCAAAGCTTGTCAGTGGCTTTACCTTTTGGATAAAAATAATAGTGGCTTTCTGTTGATGGTGTGCACTGGCAATGCCTCGATGAACTGCAGGTTATAAACTCAGAGTATGAAGCATTAAATATGTATAGTGAGCTCTACTTTAACGAACTTCCATCTGCCAAACATTTCTTTTGTTGAACTGAATAAGTGTCATTCCAGCAGCAGTTCCTTGCAGGCTAATTAGTTTTACTTAGCATTAAATTTTATCGACCTTTTTGGAAACCAGCTTTTAAAATGGGGTAAAAAACAAGGTTTGAATTGCCCACCTGCTGCTTATAAATTTTTATATTATCCTACTTACCTATACAGTCTTTCAGAATTACATATTCCTCTTAAACTACACACAGACGCTTCACAAGGATTTTTTTGTGAAACATCCACTGTTCCCATTAGTTTCTGCACTGTAATTTTAAGTCCCAGGGGAAAAGGCATCTTGACATATATTTATATGGGAGCCGAGGACTGAGAAGTTGAGTTAGTTGTAGTCTTTCTGCAGGGAATAAAAGTTTAGTTCAGACACTCTGGCACCTCCTGCCAGCCAATTACTGACGCAGAATTGGCATCGACTTCAGAGAGGCGCTGCTCTGCTCTTGCTTATCAATCAGCCAAGAAAGGAGAAGGTAATTAGACAATGTGTTTTGACAACACCAGTGTGAAATGTTATAAAGTTACTCTTTAAAATTCAGCTCTAACTGCACACTCTTTGAATTAAACAGCCCAAATTAACAAGGAGCCATGCAAATGTTTCTTCAAGTGTTTCTTTCCGATGCCAGTGGTTGGGCTATCCCGCCACCCTTGGCTAAATCAGGCTGGACCTGGGGTGAGCTGCTTCCAAATGTGTGGCAGTGATGAAATCACAACCTTTGAGTGAAGGTCTTTATGGACTCCTATCTCCAGCATAGCCAGAGTCCATGCTGATAGTGCCTGCAGAATGCACAGCATGTTTTCCTACTGATAATAGGGAGCCTCCTACTTCCGAAAGTCATTTCAGAAGTCCTTTACAGACCTTCCCGTTCCCTGACAAATGAGTTATGGGGCTATTATGCAAAATTCTGAAAGGACTTATATTGCTTTTAATAGCAGCACTTGTAGTTAAGTCCAGAAGCTATAAAGTGCAGTGATTATATGTTCAGAGGAGGCTGCCCGCTGGTCCCAGCAGCCGTGCTGCCTCCAAGTAGTGACGGCGTGTGCTAGCTATGTGGAACACCCTCCTCAGCAGCAGGATATGTGTGGATGGCCCTGATCTGCATCTTCCACACTTAGCAGCTCACATCTTCCACACTTAGCCAGTCACCAGTGCGCTAAGTTTGGAAAAGTTGTGTTCTGTGAAGTGGCGCTCTGCCCAGGAATGCAGTGGGGGAGGATCTCCAGCAAGCAGGGAGACCTCTGGTTTGTGCCTCTGGCAGGAACGCATTACACAGAGAGTGAGTGTTGCTTTCATGTGGTTTTCCATCTCTCTCTTGGATTTGAGCATAGTCTTGGAGCACCAAGGAAGGAAAGAGCAAGCAAGTTCCCGAAGAGAGGGAGAAAGCCCAGAGCACACAGGGCTGTACCTGGCTCTGGCATTCATCCATTCTCAGGAGAGTATGGGAGATCCTCCTTTTCCACAGCAAATTCAGAAAAATCCAACCTCAAGCATTAAGACCTGATGTTTTGTTGGTTTGTTTAACTGCATAAAGAAGCCATTGTGTGATGTTCTTGCTGTAGCTTGATCATGGAGCTGGAGCTCTCCTGTCCAGCCCCACAGTCAAGGATGCTGCAAGTTGGCTTCCATGGTGTTCCTGAGTGGAACAGAAGGTTGTGAGTGACCACTGTACTGTGCTAAGTGAGGAGTGCACACGAGCAGCCTAGTCTCGTGCTGCCTAAATGTCTGCAGCTAAGTGAGCTTTCTGCTCCTGTGAGTTGGGAACCTGCTCGGAATTCCCTTTGGCTGTTTTGTGCCATTTTCCTCAAACGCCTTGCTGCAGCAAGACTCCTTGCTAATCCCTGGGTGCTGCTAAACTGGATGCTGAAATCCAGCTATCTGTGAGCTCTGCCACAAGTGTTTCTGGTATGGAAACACCATTTATCTGTTAAAAATTTATGTCACAGAGGAATGCATTAATCTAAGAAACACGGAGGTTCAGAAGTTCTTTTCTCTTGGCTTCTCAAGCCTGTCATCTTCCTTTTATTTCCAAGACTGACTTGTGATCTAACAACAGCCCCTCAGGCATCATGGAGGCATCAAACCTCTTGTAGAAGAGGGAGATTTACCAGCACAGAATTCTTTGGCCCAGTCACATCTGTCAGAAACAGTTCAGCCCAAACCACAGATCCCTGGAGCAGCTCAGGGGACCTCTACCCAGTGTAATGTTGAAAAACTTCCTGTTTTATCTTAAAGCAGTTGAGGCTGATGCTTCCCAAGGGGAACCTGCAAACTGCAGTGAGATTCTTCCCTTTCAGTCTTTTCACATTTCAGATGCCAGTGTGTTCTGATGTGCAGCTTGGTCCTTAAACCTCTGTTTCTCAGAGAAGGTGAAATTCATCAAAACCCAAGAACTGCATCTGCCTTATGGAGCAAAATCCATGCAATTCTCCATCTAGACCAATTCAAGCAATTTCTGTTTTTCCCAATCCACCTGGCATTCAGCCTCCTGCCTGTTGTCCTCTGCAGTCTCCCCAACTCCTCATGGTTTGGTTCTGGACAGACATATCTAACTGGTGCCATTAAATAAAAGTAGATAGGTAATTAAATAAAACATTAGATTAAACAGTACTTTGAAATGAAGCCCTTCCTTTCGGAATTATTGATGTAGAGTGTCCAGAGACCTCATTCTGGTCCAGACTGATCCTCTGGTCCAGGCTGGATCCTCAAAAACCAGCCAGCTCTTGGACAGTGCTGTACCCTTTACTTGGAACAAAAGCATTTGGAGCTCTTCTGATTTCAGAACAATAAGCAGCTTATTAACAACTCCCTTGGCAGGCCTCTGTATGCCCATGGGAAGCTGGGGGCAGGTTCAAAATCCTAAAGCCCTGAAGGATCCTGTTCTGGATACAGCTCAGTCTGACTGGTCTTTGATGGAGCATATTTCCCCTGTCTCCCTTCTGAAGTCAGGCCCATCATTTGATAAAGGCTTCAAACACTTTGTTGTCTTAAGCCTTTTGAACCAGGTCAGTGCAATCCATGTTTGCTGTCTAGGGAGGCAGAGAGAGCCCTCAGCAGTTATCTGTATTGTTTCAGCATAGGGAATTTGCATTCATTATTCTCCAATAGTATTAGTTTTGGGCAAGTCTGTATAGCTCATCCATTGAGCTAGGGATAAAGTCAGACACATGGTGATGTTCAGAGCATCATCCTGGTACCCTCCAGGACATCATAGGGCATGTGCAACTGGTATCCGTGGGGTGAAGTGAGGTTTGTTTCAGTTGCACTGATCTGGTATGCTCAGAGAAACCCTTACAGAGGGGGCTGCATCTTGCACCCTCAGACAGGTGCTGAGGCCTTCTGCAAGCTATTGTGCTGAGTATGAAGTTCCAAGGACAGGGTAGTGGGTTTTGCAGATGCAACAGTTTTTCATAGAGAGAAGAAAACAGGTTCATCCTACAGATTCTTAAGTTCAGTTATTGTAATTTCTGTAGTTGAGCTTCAGCCTCCTCCAGACTTTGAGAGACTGTGGAAAAACGTGCTGAGGTATTAGTTGTAAAAGACCCAGAATCATCTTATTTTGAATTCTCTGGATACTGCAGTGTTTAAAAATTTCTTGGGATCCTCAGCATTTCTGGGCCTGTAGGGAACCACCTCATTGTGACAGAACTCAGACACTCAGGTTAGCAAACCTCAGCCCTTGCACCCACTGTAACCACAGGTTCAGGAGAGACTTTGGTTTGGGATGCTGCCCTGCACCAAAGGCTAGGGAAACAAAGGGTAATTCTTTCCCAATTGTGCTTTTCTGTGGTAGCTGCACCAGGAGACCCAAGACAGTAAGTGCTGAGCTCCGAGCTGCCTCTTATTAGGCTCATTAAGTGTCTAACGGAGCAGGGCTTGGTGCTGCCATCTGTAAACAACTGCAGGGAGAGTTGGCATCCTGAGGGGGCAGGAGGAAGGGAACATGTCACCCAGCAGGTTGGGACTTGTCAGGCAAGGGAGAGAATTCCCTCCTTGGGAATCACTGGCGTGGGCTCCTGAGGAAGGATGGGGTGGTGGTGATGACAGGGTTGGGCTTTCTGAAGGAAGCAGGATCCCTTAGCCACAGGTGCTTCCCAGGGCTATGCAGGGGAACAGGGAAGCATCCTGAGAAGCTCCTCAGGGAGTGACAGAGCAGGAACCAGCTCTGCCACATCTTCCCCCATGCTGGAGCATATCTGGAGCCCATTTCTGGACTACACAAAGGTGAAACCTGCTACTCTGGCCCCTCTGCCAATATTTCAAGACTGAACATCATTTTTGTTGATGAAAATCTTTTTTTGCAGTTTAACTTTTTGTGATACAGGCCATGGGTTTGCAGGACTGGAGGTCCTGGTGGCACTAAAGATGTCATCCCAGGGTGGTGACATCACCTCCCACATGTTATGCCCTCTCCAGTGGCTGCAGGGATGAAGGGAATCATTGGTTGGGGCTGTTCTCAGCTCAGATAAGTCACTGGGATTGAGATTGCTGGCAGGCTCAGGAAAACCCATCCCTCTTGGCAACCAAAACAAGCAGTGCTTTAACTGGGACCTCTGCAACCCTTGTGGGGTGTCAGGAAAGTCTTCAGCTCGTCGGTGCCATCAGTGGGTTCTTACTGCCTCTGGTTTTCTTCCCTGCCTTCCAGCTGGCAGAGACAGAAAAGCCAATGTGATTTGCATACTTTTGTCAGGTTTTGAGGCAAAGCAGCATTTTAGTGTTCTGCTTTGATCTTCTGGCTGGCCTGGGATAAATTCGGGTGGTCTCTCATCCTCCTTTAAAGTTTTCAAGCTCAGTGTCTGCTTCTGATGCTTCTTTTGTTCTTTTGCTATGAATTATCTCACATCTTCACATTTAATTTTGTCTCTGGTCCTATAGAGTGTACATTTCTCTCATGTTAGTATTGAAATATTTGAATGAAGAGTTCTGTGCTGTTGAATTTCCAACTATTTTCCTCCAAATTAAATTTTTATCTCTGCTGTGTCATTTTACTTTTTCTACTATATAGAAAAAAATAATACAGAAAGGATAAAAATGAGGGGGGAAATGCAGCAGCTGATAGCTTTATACTTCACTACACGAACTTCTTATCCCAGAACCCAGGAATTTAGGAACGAAGTAACTCAGAAGGAATCAAGAATGTCCTTGAACTGCCATAAATATTAATTTATTCACCCAGAGCTGCCAGAAAAATGGCATCTCTGTGCTTGTGAGAGTGCAGTATTGAGAAAGCAAGCAGGGAATCATTGCACAGATTTGAAAAACTGAGATGCAATCCTGTAGCATCCTCCAGCAAGAGAGGATGCTCTGTGGGAATTGGGACCTTGGGCTGTGGGCTGGATTTGGAGAGATTGACTTGCACACACTCATCCTCCTGGGATAAGCTGAGTAGGTATGCACCAGAGTCCTCCCTTCTACCAAACTGAGAGCATAACTGCTATAAACATGTGGCTTGAGAGGATGAAAGGTCTGTGCATCCTTTTGCCACCCTTTGAGACTGAGATATTCCTGCTGAGGAACTCATGGAGGTGGTGGCTCAGCTTCCAGCCCCCAGATCCTGAGCTGCACCTGAGTGCCTGCCAGGCTGTCCTGCCCCAGCTCCCAGTGGAACGACCGGCATTTCCAGTTATCAAAGGCTCCCAAAGAAATGTGGGATTTTTCATTCATCCTTTGCTAAGCCGTGCTGTGTTCTCCCTGCAGCGTACCTACCGAATGCCAAAGGATATCCACGTGGAACCAGAGAAGTTTGCTGCAGAGCTGATCAACCGTTTGGAGGAAGTACAGAAGGAACGTGAAGCGGAGGAGAAGTTAGAGGAGCGCCTTAAACGCGTTCGAGCGGTCAGTGACCTTCTTATCTGCTCTGCCAGCCTGGCACTCTGCTCACTCTGTCCCACAGGAGCTTTCAGCTGCTGTGGAAGCAGCTGGAGTGGCCAGTTCCCTGCTCCACTGCCATGGTAATCACTGGTACGGGGCTCCTGGAGGCTCCTGTAGCCCCCACAGCTTCCTCAATGCTGCTCCCCAATCCATGCAGGGCTCTGTCAGCTCCTGTGTAAAGCACCAGCCATGGCACAGCAGTGCCCATTTCTGCCATCACTCAGGGGCTGTGGTTCCTCTTCATCACCTCCTTTGGCACCCAGGCTCTCCTGAATTTGTGAGCGATCCCTGGGGACTCTGTAAGAGGGGTTCACCTTCCCATAGGAGGTTTTGTGTGATCTCTATTTCCCCCACAAATGGTGACCAGCTGACAGCTGATGTTATGTTTGGGGCTGTGTGTGTCTGCTATCAGGCCAGTTTCACCACAACCAAAAGGGTTCTGCCCATCAGTGCCTAGCACACCCTAGAAATGTTGGAAGTGGTCAGGTGTGGCTTTGAAAAACTCCTGGGCAGATAAACACACTGACTCCACCGGGACACCTAACCAGTGGCACTGAGTGCTGTGAGCCCTCATACTGCTGAGGCCCCAGAGCCTGAGAGATGAACCATGGAAATCTGCAAGGCCTTTAGCACCACAACAAGCTCCAAGAGGGAGAGTATGATGTCCTGGTCATCTGGTATTACCTATGTGAAACTCCTGTTCAGCAGTATTCACAGCATGGGTTTTCTTCTGAGACACTGCATCTCATGGGTACCTGGGATAGAGAGATCCCAGAGCACACCATGGTGTTACTGAACATCACTAGTTCAGTGTAGCTGCAGTCCTGTGTGCCAGAGTTTTGGTGTTCTGCAGTTACCAGCTGCTGTAGCCCTGAGGTGAAGGCTTTGGGCTCCATAAGCTGCAGCCCTCCCTTAAGGCAGAGGTGTTGGTGCCTGGTTCAGCTGGCTCTGTGCTTTCAGGGAAGCTGAGCTTCTGGGGCTCCAGGAAAGAACCTTCAGCTCCATTGGAGTATTTTAAAATGCTCATCAAGTAGCTCTTTAAACAGGAAAAAGCTGTAGGTTGTAGTGTTGGCTTTAAACTGCATCTGCATTTCAAATGCAGAGAACAGAGGAAGGCAAGAAGGATCTGTAAGGTCGTATCCAGCTCAAGGTGTTTTCCAGCAAACTCCCTACACCTCTGCATCTAGCCAGAAAAGGCCAGCCAGGTGCTATTTTGGGATTAGATTCCTGTTCTTCTGGAATTGCACTGTTCTCCTGTCTGGTGACTATTGCTTTCTAGACAAAGACAGCGTAAGCAGCAGCATTTTCTGCTAACACAGTCCTAGAACACTTTTCTTCCTCCTCCCATGGCTCCATTGCAGCCTCCACCTGTACTAAATTACATTATCCCACCCTCTGCCTCCTTGAAGAAGCTGCCAGTAGCAATACCATAAAATCAGCAAATACCTATGTGCCAGGGAATATATTTAAGTCTGTTTAAACACATTTTTGTGTGACTTAATCTATTTTTAAGCCCAGGACTCCCACTAATGCTATATATTAAACCTCTTTGCTGTCTCCAGAATGTATTTCATTGACTGGCTGGCATTAGCCATTCAGGAAAAACTCAGAGTAAGCAATTGTAGCTTTTTTAGGTCAGCACTTGAGGTGCAGGAGCTGCTGGTATCAGCAAGAGGAAGAACTGGAATCCTGATGGATCACAGGGCTTTTTCTGTGACCTGGGCACCAGGACTGCAGGGTAACCTCCTCCCAGGTCTGCATGGCTCACTGCACAGCAGCACAGGGAAAACCAGGAGCATTAGTCACACTGGCAGTTACCAGCCTAACAGAGAAGCTGGAAATATTTTTCAAAAGCCGGGGGAAAAGAATTTTTATCCCCCCTAACGAGCAGTCTGCAGGTTCCTTTTCAAAGCCATTTCATGCAGTAGCATTGAGAGGAGGCATCTGATTTGAAGCCAAATGCCTTTTACTGAAAAAACTGTCAGGTTCTGCTTTACAAAAAAGCAAACGCTGAATTCATTAATTATTCTGAGAAACGTGGCAGAGGATTAGAGGATGTGCATGTTCCCATATTAGTTTTTGAGACACTTCAGCCTCGTGTCCACACATGGAATCTGCTGTCACAGAGATCAGTATAGGATCATACAGATCACTCTGAACTGAAAAAAAGGAAAATAAGCCCAGGAGAAGCAAAGCCACCATTGAGATTCTCAATATTTGAATATAAAATACTGCCTGACTAGAGAGGGCAATCATTTGCATGATGATGGAAGAGGCTCTCATGCTTAGCAGAGCTGTTTTCCCTTCCCAACCAGCAGCAGCAGCCTGATGGGTGGGACTGGGGGGAGGCAGAGGAGGAGGTTTCCAGCAAGGTATGGCCTGCCTGTGGCTCATCAGTGCAGCTCTCAGCTCCTAATCAAAGGGAAGGGAGCCTTGCTGGGGAGTAAAAATAGCTCAGCAGTCAGCAAAGTTGGAGCTGCATCTCTGGCTGCTGCTGCCTGTGGGAGCTGCTGGAGGAGCTTTTTGACAATAATATGTCAACAAAGCACCATCTAGTGGTGATGGCAGCGGGGCTCCCAGAGAGTCACCTGCCTGCCCACATCACTGCCAGGCTGTGCCCACATCACTGCCAGGATGTGCCCACATCACTGCCAGGATGTGCAAACATCACTGCCAGCTGTGCCAGCATCACTGCCAGGCTGTGCCAGTGTCACTGCTCAGCTGTGCCAGCATCACTGCCCAGCTGTGCCAGCGTCACTGCTCAGCTGTGCCAGCATCACTGCCAGCTGTGCCAGTGTCACTGCCAGCTGTGCCAGCACCACTGCCAAACTCTGCCAACACCACTGCCCATCTGTGCAAGCATCGCTGCCCAGCTGTGCCAGCATCACTGCCAGGCTGTGCCCAGCTCCCTGCCAAAACTCTTCCCAGACTCTTGCCAGGCCTTGCCCAGCTCACTACCAAGCTTTGCCCAGTGCCAGGTCTTGCCCAGCTCACTGTAAAGCTATGCCCAGATGTCCACCAGGCTCATTTCCAGGCCTTGCCCAGCTCACCACAGCAAGGTCTCAAAACACAGCTCCAGAGCCCACACCATGTATGTTGTTCTTTTCACTGCAGACTGAGTGAAAAGTTTCAGCAGAATTGGTTCCTGCAACCTTGACTCAAATCCTACCCTGCCGAGGAAAGACAACAGCTTGGGATAAGCACTCCAATTCCTTTGTTCTTGCTTTGTCTCACTGTTGGGGTGTTTCCTACTTGATAGGAGGCTGAGGCCAGTGCTGGGGGTGGTAAGGCAGGTCCCCACAGACCCACCCCAGGAGCAACTGCTTGGAGTCCACATCTGCTCAGTGACACAGATGAGCTGAGCCGGCATGAACTGAGAGAGCCTTTTCTCCCCTTACTCCATCCTGATCTCAGTCTTGAAGCAAAAGTCCACATTACCTGCAAAATGGAGTTCTAGGCAGACAGAGGATTTCCCAAATCCCAGGCACCCATTTGGGTGGACCAGCCTCGGTTCTCACTCTCATGCCACCCTGCTCATGTGTGACAGCACTGCCGGAGTTCTGGGCTGAGCAGAAAGGACATGCTGCCATTGCTCAGGGATTTGTGCCGGGGTCAGATCCTGCCCTGCACATCAGTTGGTGTTTAAACCTGGGAGGTACCAGCTCCTAAAGCCTCCCAAGTGCTGAATGTATCACTGGGTATCACAAAGTGCTAGTAAATGCTCTCCTCAGTGGCAGGGATGTAGTCAGCACATCCCTCACCGTGCCTTGTCCCTGAGCTCAGTGCCCACGGCTGGTGGCTGGCAAGCTGTGGCATATGGCTGCAGATGAAAGGTGCCTCTGAAGCTCTTCAGAGTGATCTGTTAGAAAGTGCTATGTCCCCTCCAGACACCAGCATTGTGTCACACCCCAGGCTCACAGCATCCACGCCTTTGGCACTTTGAAAGCCTGACATTGTCCCTGCTTCAGGTCTGAACCCCCAGGTGTGACACTGGGAGGAATTCTGTTATTTGCTTTCTTGCTGTGTGGTTGGCAGCTGAGACTTTGAAGCTGGTTAGCAAGTGATGGATGATGGCATCTGACACGCAAAGCTGATGGGGGTCAGTGTTTTCCAGTAGATGCACTTATCTGGTAGGGCAGAGATACCCTGTGCTGCAACTGATTTCTTCACTGTGCCAAAGGAGGAAAAGAGCAGGATTAAAGGACTCACTGGAATCCTGCTTATGTAATTAAAACAAATAGGAATCCTGACTTCCAATAAAGAAACTTCATAAATACCTGAGTTTATGTTAGAGCGTAAAGTAGTTCGTCAGCATCAAAACCGTGGCTGTCAGCATGGAGGAGTTTAATTCTACCTGGCAAGGACTTGAGAGTCACTAACAGCGTGTCCTAGACCAGTGTGAACTGCAAGAACCACCAGTTAGTTCCAACCCATTTCTTTGTCTGCACGAAGTGTTTCACTCCAGCCTTAACATGCCCGGGAGAAATCAATGTTTGATTTCCAAAACCATTCATGCAGCTGTCAACCTTCACTTGCTCCCTTCTGCTTCAAGCCTTCTCTTGGCTTTGCCTTGTGAAATAGTCATTTGGGTGAGAAAACCCCCCTGGTCTCACCTGACTCAGAACTGATTTGCTGCATATCCTGTAGCTCTGGGCTTTATCTGATGGGCTTTGAAGCAGTGCCTTACCAAAAGCACGTAGGAAGCTGAAGGTACACTGTGGTAAGTTATGTTTCTGCTGCTAGTTGTTGCAGAACCACCTTCAGGGGACTTGGAATAAGGCTGTGCCTGCTCCAGTTGGTTGTTAGGCTTGTCAGCTGTGTTTGTAAGCCTGGTTGTGATGTGTGGGCTGCCTGGCAGAGCTCCTTGGGTGGTGTGTGGAGAACGTTGCTAATGGTGGCTTAGGATGCAAATACAGAGACCTGAGCTGCTCTGCTTGGTGGCACCCAGACTGCACAGGCTTGGCTTGAGCGTTAGGAATTGCCTGTCAGTCTGGGACAGGTCTCCAGAGGGGTGCTGGATCTCCATCATCTTAAAGGTTTTCAAGATCTCACTGGATTAAACCAGGCCTGGGTTAGCAGCAGATGTTCTGCAGGCAGAAGGTGGGACTAGGGACCCCTCCCAGCACTCCACTGTCATTGTCTGATTGTCGCTGTGTTCCTTGCAGGAAGAAGAAGGTGAGGATGCAGATATCTCTTCTGGTCCCTCGGTCATAAGCCACAAGATGCCTTCCGCCCAAGCCTTCCATCACTTTGCTCCTCGTTATGCTGAGATGGGCTGTGCTGGGATGCAGATGAGAGATGCCCATGAAGAAAACCCCGAGAGCATCCTGGATGAACACGTGCAGCGTGTGATGAAAACTCCAGGCTGCCAATCTCCAGGGCCTGGCCGTCACTCTCCTAAGCCACGGTCCCCGGAAAGCGGCCACTTAGGAAAGCTGGGGACACTAGGAACAATTCCTCCAGGGCATGGCAAGCACACAACAAAATCAGGAATGAAACTGGATGCACCTGGCTTATACCACCATAAACATGTCTACCACCACATCCATCACCACAGCATGATGAAACCAAAAGAGCAAATCGAGGCTGAGGCCACGCAGCGAGTGCAGAACAGCTTTGCTTGGAATGTAGATTCACATAACTATGCAACAAAGTCACGAAACTACAGTGAAAACTTGGGCATGGCCCCAGTCCCCATGGACTCTTCAGGCTACAGGTGAGTCAAGGAACACCCAGTGGGATTCCCAAAGCCGTGGCTTCTCTAGGAAGCCCTTCTATAAACAGGCTGTAGCATGTCAGGGAAACAGCAGTTGAGCCTTTTCTTGTGAGAGCTTGTGCTGGGTTGTCATTTGAGGACTCTTCCCCTTCAGAAATGGATATGCCCTGATAACTTTATAGAGTTTCTGTGATCTGGTGCTGAAAGACACCCTCTAACCAGGAATTTTATTGGCCTTGATTATAAAACAGATTTTCTGCTCCTTAAAGCAGTGCAGATGCTTAGAAATTGCAGGTTCTGGTCTACTTCTCCATGCACCAGGAGTTGGATGTTGGGGCTGTCTCAAGGTCTGGGTAATAGAAACAGGTGTTTTTGAGAGGACAAACAACCCCCCTCTTATTTGCTGCAAGGCTGAACCCATTTACCAGAAGAGCTCCTTCCTCTTCCTAACTGCAGTGCTGGCTTTGCAGCCAGTCCCAAGGGGATGTTCTCCAGAACACCCTGCCCAGAAGAGCCATTTGGCTGAATTACAGGCTGCTGTTCATCTTTCCTTGGCCATTTGAATTCCTCCACCCCTCCCTTGCTGCAGGAAGAGGGGGAGCTCCTTTTCTGTGGTGGATTTTGCTGGTTGTGTTACTAGGTGACTGCAAAGGTGGCAGTGCAGCTGGGAGCTGACCATGGTGAGGGATGGGGATGGGGATGGAGGAGCCACAGGGGAGATCTGTGCTCACCCTGAGTGTGTCTGGCTCCCCAGGGCTGATGTTTCTTTGCAGTGTACCAGGGTGGGACAGTTAGTGAAGGCAGGTTGGCTGGGTCTGCAGCAGTCAGGATCAGCATTTTGGGGTGTGAGGAGGGAGGCAAGGTGCAGAAGCAGCCAAAGCAAACTGCTCTTCAGGAGGGAGAAGCATTTAAATCCACCAATGTATGGGAAAAGGGTTGTTGCTTCAACAGAGATGAGCATAGCCATGCTAGGCCAAGCCAAAGCCCCATCTAGACACCAGACTTCCTTCTAGCAGCAGCTACAGCATATATTTAATGAGATTTAAAGGACACACTCAGAGCTGTCCTTGCTCTGGCACAAACTCCCAGTTCCTGGCAGTCCCTGAATTAGAAGCTTCACAAGACAAGAGTTTGCATTCAAATGGTCTTGTTTGGCAGCCAGCAGTCTCTTGTGGTGGCTTCTCTGACTCTTTGTTGAGCCCAGCTGGTGTGCTGTTCCCCCAGGCCCCATGACTGTGTCTGTGGATCAATTGCAACCTGCAGAAAGCAGCATTATTATTTTCAGTTTGCACTGAACTTGATGCTGCAGAATTGCATTTGATACCCAGTAGTCCTCATGTTGGGAGAAGCAGAGAATTTGTCAGCTTGCCCTACCTTTGTAGAGCTGCAGCAATTCCTCTCCAGGCTTTTTCCCAAAAAAAGTCAACAAAGCTATCCGAGTGAACATGCAGGAGCAGGGTCCTGTGCAGTAAAGCAGGTGGGTGATTAGGACAGTGGCAGTCTCATGGAATGACAGACCAGCATGGGGGAGTTCTGCATGGCCTCCTGAGCAGGGGGCTGTTTGGCTGGGCATGAGGTCCTCTGTCATGAGGTAAAGCCTCGTTCAGTTGAGGGTGAGAAGCAAACTCTGGGCATGGCAAGTCAGTTTAGCATGTTAGTGAATCTGAGCGTGATAGGAAGGACCCGGGTTTCAATCAGTGGTCAGGCATGGAGAGACAGACAATGGATAATCTCCTGCTCTGGACAAAGAGCTGAGGATTGAACAGAACCCTTCCCATGGCAGGAGATCTTGCTGTGGTTCATGTGGCCAGAGGAGAACCTCCCTCTCCCCACAGGTTGTTGGGCAGAGAAGCTGCTGTGCCCAGGTCTAGGTAGTCTTACTCTTAGCCTGAACTGTGGCACAGGTGGTTTGAGCTTTGGTAGAGCAAGGAGCTGTGGAAAATGTCTGTGGAGATAGATGTGTCCATGTCTGGAAATAGATGTGTCCATTCTCTGCCCCTCTGGTGGTTGGCATAAGCAAAGCACTAATGTCCCAAGCTTTGTTCTTGCAGTGGGAAAGCAAGTCTGCTCTCAAAAAGGAATGTTAAGAAGACCGATTCAGGGAAAAGTGATGGTGCCAACTATGAGATGCCAGGATCTCCTGAAGACGTGGAGAAAAACCAGAAGATCCTTCAGTGGATCATAGAAGGAGAGAAGGAGATCAGCAGGCATAAGAAAACAAACCATGGGTAAGGACTGGAGCGAGAGACAACCACACCCATGTTGCATCCTCTGCACAGGGAGATGTATCAGCAGGCTGCCTTCCTCCCAGACACCTTGGGAAGGCAGGAATCTACCACACAAGGCTTTAGACCCTTAGGAGACTGAGAATTACTTGGGGGCTATGATGGCTGTTGTTTCTGGAGGATAACTCGTGGCCATGGCAGGAGGTTGCAGCCCCAGAGGAATCTTAGAAATCGCTGCTGTGGTTCCAAGGTGGATAATGTGGCACATAGGCAGAGGAGGGCATCCTGTGGGAGAACGCCACAAAAGATTCCATCTGCCTTTTCCTGAGTTTATTTTTATGTATGGGATTGATGGGAGCACTCACACTTACCTGTGGAGTTTCTTTCAGGGTTGGGCTTCTCACCCTGAAATCTCAGGACTTGCTCAAAATCTTCTTTAGATTTTGCTGCACCCCTCTCCCTTGAAATCAGTGCTGTGAGGAGCTTCCCAGTGGTGCCTGTGTCCATCTGGGAATGACTGTGCCTGTGCAGAGCATCTCAGTGTAAAACCTTTGTGTTTGTGTGTAGCTCTTCAGGTGCTAAGAAGCAGCTGTCCCACGACATGGTCCGGCCCCTCTCCATCGAGCGACCTGTGACAGTGCACCCGTGGGTCAGTGCCCAGCTCCGAAACGTCGTCCAGCCTTCTCACCCCTTCATTCAAGATCCTACCATGCCACCCAACCCAGCCCCCAACCCTCTCACCCAGCTGGAGGAAGCTCGCAGGAGGTTGGAGGAGGAGGAAAAAAGGGCTGGGAAACTCCCCCTTAAGCAAAGGTACGATGATAAGGTCTGGTTACGTTTGGGAAGGCTGGCAGAGACTGCTCTGAGGGGTGTCCATGTCCTCTGCTCTGGTCTCCTGCATGCAGAGGTCAGAGAAATCTGCCTTAGTCCCTCTGACGTGGTGGTGCAAATGCCAGAACCCACCTTGAGGCCATGGGCTTGTGATCTGTGGATGGAGGGGCTGGAAATGCTCCTGGCAGGGAAGGAAGGGGCTGGGCAGAGGGAGCACATCTAGAGGAGGCATAGCTGGGAGAGCTCTCTCCCCTGGTGCTCGCTGGCTCTCCGCTCATTCACAGTCACACAATGGCTTCAGAGCTTGGTGCAGGAGCAGAATTCATCAGGATGCAGCAGAATTAAGTGCAGAAGACAAATCTGTCTTTGCTCTTTATCTCCATCTCACACAAGCTTCCAGCTAAGGTCGCTGGTGGCCTCTGGATGAGAGCTCTTTGCAGGAGCCCTCGTGCAGCAGCTCTGACTCTGCTTGGCCATATCCAAGTCACTGCATCTTTCTGTGACTCAGCTTAATGGCTGTTGCAGAGCTCATTTTCCTGCTCTGTGTTATCTTTCAGGGGACATCATTTGCAGGGCACATGGAGCTCTCTGGTGAAAAGCATTTTGCAAGTGCTAGATAATTACTGTTAACAGCTAAAAGCACTTTGTCCATTAAAAACCTTTCACAGCTCTCCAGCTGTCCTCTGAAAACTTGACACTTTGCGGTCTGACTCGTACAAACACAAATGTAATTTTAAAAATAAGCTCTTAATTGACAGGCTCCAGTTATTTTCGCTTGCAGTGACCACGTAGCAGATTTCTGTGTATTCATGTCAGAGCATTGATTGAAAGCCAGGTAATTACAGGGCTTTCCCAAGCCAGGTTAAGCCAAGTTTATGTGATCTACCTTTCAGCGTGTGTAATTGGATAGGGTTCATTAGCAGAGTCATTTATAGTTGTACTAAATTCATGCACCTTCCCCAGAAATGTCTGTACACACTTTGAAAACAGCAGCCTGAGCTATGCAATTAATGTTCTGTATTCTGACAATAATTTGGCCTGTATTTTAAGAATGGCTTCCAGAGTCAGTGCCAGGCATGCCAGCAGCAGGATGGGCTGAGCAGTCCCAGTGCTGGGCTGCTCTGCATCCACTGCCTCTCCATGAGGTCTGGCTCTTCTCCCAGTGATGCAGGGATCCCCCAGCCCTGCCCCATGCCTGGAAAAACAGAGACATTCACCAGTGGGGAACTGTTTATGAAAAGTATATGTGTGTGTGTGTGTCCAGTAGCAGGCAGAAATGGATGCAGTGGTCCCTGGGGAGCCAAAGATTTCTGGATATTGAAATCTCTCTGCTGGATTTTGGTAAGATTGGGTGCTACAGCTGAAGCAACCTGAGCTGGCAGTTTTTAGAAAGCTCCTGCTCTGGTTATCCCAGGAGCCTGCCTGGAAATAGATCCCACAGCTC
>VRYO01002014.1:13736132-13750425 GCA_009812075.1 Sialia sialis
GATTCTTCAATGAAAAAGGTGCGGCTTATATTCGTGAAACTACTGTACCATTTATTTCAGTCAGGAGCTTTGAAGAGCTCTGGGAAATTTGAGCCAGTGTCCCAGGTTTGTCAGTAGCCTTGGGGAAGCACAGAGAGGTGGAGGTGAGCCCAGAAGTGTCCTTGAGGCTCCAGTTGAGCTGGCTGTGGGTGGAGAGCTCTCTGTGCCAGCTTTCTACAGCCAGACTGGCTTGCCAGCATGGTTATCCAGCTCTCCAGCCACTCCCCTCTGGCACAGCCCTCCCAGCAGTGGCCTTACCCACCAAACTGCCCACTGCCAGCAGCCCTGCTCCCACCCAGAGATCAGACCCTGATCTCTGAGATAGCAACCTGGCTGCTGCTGGCAAGCAATTCAGGATTGACCATCCAGTACTAATGACCTGCAGATCAAGCAGCACACCAGTGCCCAGCATTGCTGTCCCAGTGACCATCAGGTTTTTCCACAGACAGACAGGTTTTGAGCTGTTTCCTGTAGCTCAGTCTCACATTTCACAGCTGGATTGAAGTAATTAATACCAGCTCCTCAGAGAAAGGATCTTTTGCAAACAGGAAGAGCATTTAGCATGAGATCACTTTGGATTTAATTGTTCTGGCCCAAGACTGGAAGAGGAGCAGAGCTGGTGGCTGGGACACCCACTGAGAGTCCGCCTGTTGGGTGCATTTGGCCTTTCCAAAGCTCTCCAGCCCTAGGGTTGAGTTGGAGCAAACTGGGCACCTCTGCATCACAGCAAGGTTGCATTGGTGCTGCAAACCACACTTGTGTTGCCTGTCCCAGCACTGGTGGGATGCACAGCTGCAGGTCAGGACTGCAGGTGCATTGGGAGGGATGAGTGCTGCTGTTTCCCTGCTGGATGGTGTTTTGTGCTTGTGACAAACACAGCGAAGGGAGGTGATCTCAGAAGGGGCAGGGCGTGGTACCTGGCAGTGTTTCTGGGTCACACTGGCACCCAGGAGATGGGTGCAGGTGGCAGATTTAATGAGGCACGGCTCAGAGTCGGTCTGATGGCCTTTATGTGCAAGCCAAGGTCCCAGGAGATCTCTTGGCAATGACGAAAGTGGAGACAGTTGTGTTGTTTCATTCTCCTGAGAGAAGCTCTTGGAAAATTATATTTTCAGTGATTCCATAGTCACCAGCTCTACTTCAGCCTGCTGGGTCTGTGGCTGCAGTTTGGGGGGTGTATGAGTTCTGCTGATAGAATTAAAGCAACAGAAAAATCTTCTCTTGGGACGTTGGTGATAAAAGGAAGAGTGGGGAAAATGTGGGCCCTGTCTGGGAGCAAATGGAAGAGCTGGTTACCTGGGGTGTGCAGAAGGCTGAGGTACTCAGTGGATTTTTGCTTTGGTCTTCACCAGTGAGTGCTCCAACAACAGCACCTGAGTCACAGACAAAGGGAGGGAGTGGGAGAACCACCCACAATAGGAAAAGATGAGGTTTGAGAGCATCTAAAGAACCTGAAGGTGGACAGATCCATGGGACCTGATGAAATCCATCCACAGGGCCATATCCATTGGTGGATGGTGTCTCAGCCACTATCCATCATATTTGAGAGGTGATGGCTGTCTGGACAAGTTCCCACTGACTGGAAAAGGGAAAGCATAGCCCCCATTTTCAAAAAGGGAAGAAGGGAAGGCTTAGGGAGCTAAAGACCAGTCAGTCTACCCTCTTTGCCTGTCAAAATCACTTTTGGGCATCTCTCAGGCATCATTTTCAGGGCACATCTCACTGATCCAGAAATGGCCTTCCAGATGTAAAGTGCACAGCAGGAGGAAGGACACTCCCAGCCACTGGCACAGTCCCCCTCTTGTTTCTGCCACAGCAGAGCTCAGGGATGTCCTGTCTCCTCCATCTCCTCAGGCAAAGGAGAACAGCAGCCCTGAGGAAGCAGCTCTGCTCCTGCACTGTGTCCCCAGGTCCCCAGGCACACAGCAGCCCTCTCTTAGTCATGACTTGTCTCTAGCAGGATTAAGAGGATCTTAGTGACTTTGAGGTTTTCCAAACCCCTTCAATTAACTTCTGGCTCACAGGTCTCACAGAATTTGCCTGAATTTATGACCCATTTTTCCTTTAAATGCCTCATATTTTTGTTTCCAAGGATGACTCAATTCCTTAATGTTTTCCTAGCTAAAGGGCATCCTGTATTTTGATGCAGGCATGGGAGAGGCTCCGAGAGCTCTGCTGGCACTGGGAGCAGACCCTTGCTTCTCAGAATGCTGCATCTTCTCCAAAGGTCTCCCAGGCAGAGCAGGCACCCGGAATATTGTTCAGTTGAACTTTAGACCTCTCATGCCTGTAGAAATAGGTGGAAAGGCTGTGTCTGGTGTTGGTTTGCAGTGCCAGTGTTTATGTGGGCACACCATGAAAAGGTGCTCTGCCCGCCAGCCACTGTTTAAAGGTTAAGGTCAGAGTCATTTCCAAAACTGCGATTACCTCATGTGCTTGGCAGATTCTAAGGTTTTTACAGCAACTTTCCAGTCATGTAAATACAAAATCATCTTTTTTTATCCAGTGTGCTTTTAAAATAATTTTTTTTTAAAGCTGCCAAATGTGTTTTATGTGACTTTGAAAGGGAAGGCTGCCTCTGGCTCAGACCACGCATGCCAAGGTAGCAATTTGTGTAGGCTGCTCCAATGTTTGTGCAGGGTTTTCGGCACCCCAGATGAAAGGCTCTGCAGAAGGGCAAAGTACCCTGAGCTGAATTATTGTTGCTTTTGTCTGTCTCTGAAAATGGGATGAGGGCTGGGCTGACAGTTTCAGTCTAGTGATGGCACCACATGGCTGAACCTGGTGTGTGGGCTGGAAGCAAAGATCAGACCAGCATTCTGAAAACGCAGGAGATGTGAAGTCACTGGGGTTTTGGGGATGGCAGCTGCCTTGGCACCCTGCATGGACAGGACAGACAGCAGAGGCTTCAGGACATGCCATCCCCTCAGACCTCCACGTACTCTGGGAGAGGCGGCCAGGGGAGCTGTGGAGTGCAGGATCATCCTGCCTGCAGGTGTGAGCCACTGAAAGCTCTGCTGGGCTCTTCTGGCCATGGTGGCAATATTCCCAAGCAGTCTGGGCACTGTCTGCATGATCATGACCTGTGGGATGGTGCTCCAGCCCTGTGTGCTGGTGTGCACCAGGACCATGGTGAGTGATGGTGATGGTGACCTGGCTCTGCCCCCTTGGCCTGGGGTGCTCTGCCAGTGACTCCCCAAACCATACTGTGAGGAGGGCCTGGAGGCAGCACAAAGAGGCTGAGTTAGGACCTGCACCCTCCTTGTAGCTGTGTCCTGGCCTCATTCAGCCTTTTCAAGTGCTCCTTGACCAATCTTGGTGTGTGTCTGCATGCTGGAGAGCTGCTGCTGGGAGCAGGTGGTGCTCAGGAGCTGCAGTGCATTTCCACCAGCTCGTCTGGTGGGCCTGACCTGCTCCTCTGACCTGGCAGCTACCCAGCAGGGTGGTTGTGAGCCCCCTGGGCTGGAACTGAGCAGGTCCCTTGTGTCTGTGCACAGCAGGTTGAAGCCCCAGAAGAGGCCAGGCAGTGGCACATCCCAGCCCTGTGAGAACATCGTGGTGGCCTATTACTTCTGTGGGGAGCCCATCCCCTACCGCACCCTCGTCAAGGGCCGCGTGGTGACACTGGGACAGTTCAAGGAGCTGCTGACCAAGAAAGGGAACTACAGGTAAGGGCTGCTCCCGCCTGCAGGGAGCTGCCAGCAGCTGTTGGTGGCCCCTGGCACTGCCAGGACACAGCAGTGTTGCCCCCACAAAGGGGAGGGTTGGTGGAGGTGGGTCAGGAGGGCTTCCTCAGGGCATGCTGTGGTGGGGGGTGGCAGCAGGGCCAGGGCACCTTGGCTGATGAAGAGGCAGGTTAGCATGGGTGGGGGAGGTGGGGTTTTGCAGCAGTTGTGTCCTGTCCACCTCCAACAGGAGCTGCTGAGCTGCCCTCTGGGTTCCTGGGCAGGTGTAGCCAGTGCTCAGTGATGCTTGGGGGACCCTCTAAATTCAGAGCTGTTTTTGCTCCTCTCCCAGTTCCCTTTGGTGAGGACAAAAAGGTTGGGTCCTGCCAGAGTCCCAAAGCAGTCAGATGTTGGGCATGGAGCTCTCCAAGTTCCCACTTCCAAGTAGGAACTGCCATGGAGAAGCCTGCCTAGAAATGCTTCCCCAACACAGGTGCCTCAGCCACTGCTTTTGTGAGAGCTGTGAATGGGCTTGGATTCAGGGCTGGAGCTCCTGACCGTGCTTACATGGATCCTGACCACTTTTTGTGGTCACTGTTGAGGCCAGGGCCAGGAGTTCTCTCAGTTCTCTCCGTGTCTGGGGGAGTAGCTTCCTGTGCTCCACAAGCTCAGAGCCATGGCAGGGCTGTACCCAGGTTTGGTGATCATGGTGGCCTCTGACCATTCACCTGCTTTTTTTTTCCCTCTCCCCTCTCCACATTTCTGTTTATTTCAGGTATTACTTTAAGAAAGTGAGCGATGAGTTCGACTGTGGTGTGGTCTTTGAGGAGGTGCGAGAGGATGACACCATCCTGCCCATCTTTGAAGAGAAGATCATTGGGAAAGTGGAGAAGATTGATTAGGCTCCAGGGCAGTGAGGACAGGACTGTGAAGGACTCTGGGACCGGAGGAGAAGGTCTGGGGCTGACGCTGGCGGTGCTGCCACCACGGGCACCAGGCAAGCCCAGGGCAGAGGGCAGCAGCTCCGCTTCCCAGCATGGATCTGGGCAAGCTCCAGGATGCCCGTGGATGCCCTTTCACCCCACAAACCTGCCAGTGGGAGCCTGGGCT
Source organism: Sialia sialis (assembly GCA_009812075.1). Classification (NCBI taxonomy): domain Eukaryota; kingdom Metazoa; phylum Chordata; class Aves; order Passeriformes; family Turdidae; genus Sialia; species Sialia sialis. Next base: position 13,740,947 of record VRYO01002014.1, read on the forward strand.
CCCTCTCCATACCGAATATAAGTGTAATGTAGCATTGTACAGTGCATTAGAAAGTGTAATATGACCTTGTTTACTAAAGCTGCATATTTTTGATATATTGTAATAAAAGGAAAATATTTCCGATGTCACAGTGCTCTTATGTAAATGTAAAACGTACAGGTACTGCAGAACTCACCCAAAGTGTACAGCCATCCATCAGACCCTGGCTGCTCCACACTTTCCTGGCACCCTGCTCCATTTTCCTGGCAAGGATGGCTCTGTAGCACCATGGGGTAGAGCTGCCCTCACCTCGCCAGCGTGGAAGGGGTGGCCCTGCTCCAGAGGGGCTGTGAAGATCATTGAGCCCTTTGGAAGGAGTCATCTGTGGCCTCCTTGGCAGGCTCAGCTGCTGGACATGGTAGGATGGGTGTTTTTTTCTCCTCCTGAGCTTCCTTGCAACCGAGTAAATCCCCAAGGGATAGAACTGTCAGGACTGAGGGCTTCCCACGGAGCAAGGACCAGCTCAGAGCCCGGGTGGCAGGCTGGGTGCTGGCATCCCACAGCCTGCACACTCCTGTGTGTCCCCGTGGAGAAGGGATTGCTTCCCAGGAGCGTGTGCTGCAGGTCTGCAGAGGGCTGGCTCCCGTGTGCCTGGTGCAGACATGCCCAGACCCCCGGCCAGGCTCCAGCTTTAGGCAGGGCTTTCTTTAGGAGAGCCGTAATGGAGAGGGGAGACATTGAGGCTGAAGACAAAATACATCTTTTTATGAGTCCTGCATTTTTTGTCAGATTTTGTGTCTCAGGGGAGGCAGCAGAAGGGCAGTGCACCAGGGGAGTTCTTGATGCCCGTTTCTGGCTCATGCCACCTGGGCTTACTCGGCTGCAAGGAAGCTGGGGCTGTGCCTGTGCTCCCCCATCCTGCCCTCACCCAGCCAGGCCCTGCTGCTCCAGCACAGCCACAGCTCTGTGCCAGCTCCTTTAGAGAGCCTTGCCCCCCCACAGGAATGGGGGTGGCCCCAAAGCCCGGGGAACCACAGTGGCGCTGGCCCTGCTCGGGGGTGGAGCTGCCGGGACCCCAGGGCACCGCGAGCGCCTGTTGTACCTGTCACCGAGTGCCTTTCAAACACCCCTGGACTTGCCTAACACTTCGTGAAGTCCAGCAAAATCTGCAAATGTTTTCAGCCCGGGAACAGTGTTACGAGGGGTTTTACTCCTTGTTTTTTGAAGTTCTGGTGATGGTGTGTCTGGTGAGGTTGTTGGTGTGCCCGGGATTTCCGTCTCCCCCTTTTTTTTCAGGGGGTCCCTGTAAATATGTACAGTGGCCATGCAGCCCCAGCATTTCCTCTGCATTCTCATGTGCTGACTTGTACAATGATCTTTTCAAAGGTACTTGGATAAAATGAAATAAAATCCCACATCCCACTGCCTGCTGCTTTTTTTCCTTCCTCGTGGAGCAGACCCACACCCTCTGGGATGGACAGAGCATGGGGCAGGTCTGGCAAAGGGTCTGGGCCCAGGGTGGGGCTGGGGACGCTCTGGGCTCCCTGGAGGGGTGGTCGAGCTCATCCTGGCCCCAGGGGACCAAAATGTTGCCCCTGAAGGAATGGCTCAGCAGAGAGGGGACAGTGCTGGAGTTGCCAGAGGCTACGAGCCAGGCTTACGTGCCTGGAACCCCATGTTGCCTGCCTGTGACAGCAGCTCCTGGGGATTCCCTGGGTCTGCTGTGTCCGCAGCTGATCCCCCATCAGCTGAACCCCAGCAGTGCAGCACAAGGGCCAGCATGGAGAGCTCCTTGGCCAGCTGGTGCCATTGCAGGGTTGCCAGGATCAGCTGCCCCAGGGGGACAGAGGCCCTGCTGTGTCCCCAAGACAGGTGGGTGTTCCCAGAACATGGAGATAGACACAGACCAGAGCCCACGTTGTTTCCAGGTGGTTTATAGCACATGCCTGAGTAGGACAGGGCTCACAACTCATCCCGGGATTCATCTGTCCGCGGCGCACTCGGATCCTCCTTGCCCGTGTTGTTCCCAGGGGTCTTGGTCACCTGGATCAGGCAGCAGTGAGGCATGGATGGACACACACTCCCTGCCTGACCCTGTCCCCATCCCCATCCTGCAGGATCCATGCCCTCGCCCAGCAGGGGCTGGGGACATCGCTGTCCCCTGAGCTCACTCACCGGAGGCTCTTCAGGCAGTGTCCCCCCGTTTTCCAGGAACTTGGAGAAGGTCTCCACATCTCGAGTGCTCTTAAACTCAATCATCTGGAGCCATGGGAGCAGAGGGCACTGAGGGTGCCACCGTCCCCCAGGTGCTGGTGACCCCACAAGTGCCCATACCTACCTTCCTGCCCGGCCCTGCAGGGAAGTAGTGCAGGGTGGGGTAGCCATGGATGGTGATGTTCTCCAGCTCGTTGGCCGTGGAGTCCATCTCGGCGATGACGATGTCCTCGCGGTCCTTGTAGCGCTCGGCCAGCTCCTCCCAGGCGGCTGCCATGGCCTGGCAGTGGGGGCACCACGGCGCATCTGGGGGGTGGGCACGTTGGCAAGGGGTCTGGGATGGGGCTGGGGCAGTTGTGGGGTTGCTCAGCCCCATGACAGAGCTCAGGGAGGGCCATGGGTGGCCCCAGCACTTACAGAACTTGACAAAGACGTTCTTGGTCTCATCGAATGCCACCTGCTCGAAGGTCTTCCCCACCAGGACTTTAACGGGCCGCGTGTCCCAGTCCTCAGGGGGCTCTGCGCTCAGCAGGCGAGGCTGTGGGGGACAGGACAGCCACAGCCTGGGCTGAGCAGTGCCACAGGCTCGTGGGGCACACTGCAGGCTGGGGCAGGGGTACGCTCCTGTGCTGCCTTTTGGACCGTGTCTTGCCCTCTGCTGCCGTCCCAGCTCTGTGTGTCTCCACAGCAGCAGTCTCCTGCCTCCCTCGCCCATAACAAATCCCCAAATCCTCAAGCCTGGCAGCAGGAGTATCAGCAAACTGGTCCCTGGTGTTCACTGCACAACCATCATCCTTAGGCTTCTGGGCCAGCAGCCCATCTCTCACCACAGGGCAGAGCCCATCGGTGCTGGTGGCACCATGCTGCAGCCCTCACCTTCACCTTGCCGTCCAGCACTGCCTGGATGAAGGTGCGAATGGCTGAATCCGAGAAGTTGTCCTGCTCCATCTGGTACTTGCGGTTGCTCTCCATCTTGACCAAGCGCAGGGTGGGGGCATCAGCAGCAGTCATGCCAAAGAAGGGCAGGACATCGGCGCCGTGCCCGGTTACATCCACCACCACAAAGAGAACCTGGGCAGGGAATTGGGGACACTGAGCCTGGGGAGTCCCAAAGCCACCCTCCATGTCCCCACCATGGAGCCACCTCACCTCACCCCGGAAGCCACCAGCAGCTGCCCTGAAGCCATCCCGCAGCGCCAGCTGATCTGGTGAGGATTTGTTGAGGAAGAGCAGCATGTGATGGGGGATCTTGGCACCAAAGATCTCGTTGGATGTCTGGGGAGGAGGAGGAGGATGAGGGCAGGGCAGCCATGGCCCTCCTGGGACAGTGACAGGGCAGGGGACGGGCTGTACCTCGTTGGTGAACTCCATCACCAGCTGCAGGCTGTGGACGCGGAGCAGCCGCGTGAGCTCGGCCGTGTCCAGCCCCCGTGACGGGTCCACAGGGAAGTTTGTCTGTCTCTCATCAAACTGCCAGGGCAGGGGCCTGTGAGGGCTGAGGGGAGGACAGGATGGCCCCACCACTCCCCTGCCACTCCCTCACCTTCTTGAACAGGCAGACAGTGTCAGCTGACAGCCCGTATGCCTGGAAGAGCTCAGCTGCCTCTGCCACGCCAAACGTCATGTCCACCAGCTCAGCAGCCACCTCCAAGAACGCCTGGGCTGCCTCACCCTTCAGGTCCTGCATGGCCACCCATCAGTGCCACAGCCACAGCCACAGCCATGGTCCAGCCCCAACCCACCCCAGCCCACCTTGAAGAAGCCAACGACCACCAAGTCCTGGGAGCTGATGAAGGCAGCGATGGTGTCGGTGTCCTGCAGCAGCGTGGCGCTGGGGCCAGCCCGGCGCTGCATCCAGCGCACAATGCCCTGGCTGTCCATGCGGCCTGGCACACGGAGCAGGGCCCTGATGTCACCTGATACCCCTCTCCTGGCTGCCACCCCTCCCTGTGCCACCAACCTCAGCCACCCGCCACCAGCCCCATGGCACTGTCTGCCATCATCACCTCATACATCACACTGTCACCTGCCCATTGTCACCACCCGGACATTGCCACCCCTCTCACCATCACCACCCTGTGACCCCCGCAAGGACAGTGCCACCCTCAACCACCAGCCCCTGCCACCACCCCAGCCCCATGGCAGGGTCCCTCCTGGATGTGTGCCAGGGACACTGCAGGTGCCCCAGCCCTACCGGTGTACGCCAGGGGGTGCGTGCGGTTGCCGTCACGGAAGAGCTTGAGCGTGGGGTAGGAGGTGATGCCAAACTCAGTGGCCAGGGCTGTCTGTGCCGTGGCATCCACCTTGGCCAGCCGGGCTGGGCTGGACTCATTCCTCAGCTCAGCGGCTGCCTGGGCAAAGGCGGGAGCCAGCCGCTGGCAGTGCCCACACCACGGCGCGTCTGTGGGTAGGGGACAGCACTGATGATGGGGACACGTGTGGGGACAGCCCAACGGCTGTATGAGCCCTCTGCGCCACAGCTTGTGCCGCTGTCCCCCAGCCACACCACGTGTCCCTGTCCTGTGTCCCTGTCCTGTGCTACACACCCCTCGCCCCATGCTCTGCTGTGTCCCTGCTTCATGTCTGTCCCCACCCCATGCCCTGTCACATGGTCTGTGGTCTTGTCCCTGTGTCCCACAGCCCTTGCCCCTGCCCACCCCTCCTGTACCTGTGTCCATGTAGAAGTTCTGCCCACACTTAGCTACAGCCAGTCCCCCCTGCCAACATTCCCTACCCCACATTTGCCCCTGCCCGCAGTGGGGGCACTCACAGAACTCCACCAGCAGCAGCTGGTGCTCACTCAGGGCACGGGCAAAGTTGTGCTCATGGAGCACCAGGACATTGTCCTCCTCCTTGATCTCATCTGAGAGCACTTCATCCTCTTTCTTCTCCTTTTCCTCTTCTTCTATCACCTCTTCATCCTTATCCTCGCCCCCCAAAGCCGGGCCCAGCCAGGCCAGAGACAGCACCAGCAGCCAAACCAGCTGGGACCCGCAGCCGCGCATGGTGCCGGCTCTAAAGATGTTGTCCAGGGAGGAGGACGAAGATAAGGGACCTGGGGGCGGGTTGTGCCGGTCCCCTGGGGCTCGTGGCCCTCCGCTACTGGCTGCCCGGCCCCGCCGATAAGGCAGCGGGACCAGGTGGCTGTTTTCCAGACGCTCGTCGCCAGCGGGATGGGGACAGGGAGCAGGGGGACAGGCCTAGGCAGCGGGGGCACAGACACACCAGTAAGACCAGTCTGTAGGGTTTAATGGCGATGGAAGAGCACAGCCTGCGACCGGGCGGGTACCGGACCCGGCACCACCACGGCAGGGTCACAGCCCCGGCCCCAGCGATGGGGACGCCGTGAGGACCAGGCGGGCGTCGATATTTAAAAAAAAAGAGCAATTAAAAATAACTTTGGTTGCGAAGACCACGACCACGGGCTCTCACTCGCTAAGGGACCCCCCTCAACCCTTGACGCGACTGGGGCAAGCGCGGCGGTGCCGCCGAGGGGTCCCCGGGTGGCGGCACCTCGTCCCCGAGCTGGCGGGGGGAGCCGGGGTGCGGGGCGGGTCAGTCCTCCCAAGCCTTCTTTATGCACAGGCCCCACTCCCAGGAGAGGTGCTCCGTCTTGTCATCGTCGGTGACGAGGGAGCGGACGCGGTAGGAGCCCCGTGCCAGCCATCCCCGCGGCGCCTCCTCCGCCGGCGTCACCACCTCGTACTCCTCGGCCCGCGGCGCGTAGCTGCCCACCATGAACACGTCGCGATCCACTGGGCGAGCAGGGGAGAGGAGGGACGGGTGAGCGGGGCCAGGGTGGCGTGGGCCCCCCCCCAGCCCCGGCCCCGCAGCCCCCAGCCCCACTCACCGGGCCGGCCCCGGCGGTAGGTGAGGTGCAGGCACCGCAGCCCGCAGACGATCTCCCTGTTCACCTGCGGGCAGAAGGCAGAGGGGACTTGGGGACTGCCCTATGGCATGGGGACCCCTGGCATCCTGACATCCTCTCCCAGGATCCAGCCCCTTGTCAGAATTCAGCATCATCAAAGGTGGCACGGACTCCAGGGTGGCAGGAAACTCCAAGAGGGGCAGGGACTCAGAGGTGGCAGGGAGCCCCCTCAGCAAGGGGCAGGGACATCTGTGAAACCCTGGCATAGGTAACATTGCTGGGATCTCTGGGAGAAGCAAGGATTCTGGGGTGGCAGGAACCATGAGCATCATGCTGGGAACAGCAAGGACCCCCAGGGTGGCAGGGACCCAGGAGGCTGGGGAGCTGAGGTGGGCAGAGATCCCCAGAGGAACACGGACTCCAGGGGTAAAGGGTGGAAGCAGATGTCCCAAGGCAGGGACCTGTGGGTGGCAAGAGGCACCCTGTGGGGCAGGGTCCCAGGGCAACAAGGACCCCTGTGGTGTGAGGGCAGCAGGGCCATGCCCAGCCAGCGGGCACAGGGCACCATGCACTCGCCTCACCTTGAAGGACACCTTCACCCTGTAGTCCACCCCTTCCTTCAGCACAAAGGCCCGGCCTCTCAGCTCCTCCAGGTCTCCTGCACAGGCACATGGTCCATCAGCCCGGTACTCCTTCCTCTTCCTCCTCCTCCTCCCCCAGCTGCCCCCAGGGCTCACCTGTCAGGTCCATGGTGATGGGCCCCGGTGCCTGCTCGCACATCAGTGTCAGCTTTGTCACCTGCACGTTGGGCACGCTGGCATCTAGGGACAAGCAGCATGGCCCAGACCTTAGCCACCCTGCCCAGTGCACTATCACCTCCATCCCAGCGAGCCAAGGGGCTGCCCACGGCCCTGCAATGGCAGCAGGGGCCACGGTGTCCATGGTGGGGGCGTTAAAGCAAGTGAATGCCAGGCAGCCAGGCAGGGCACCAGAGAGCAGGGGCATCTCAGGTCACCCCATCACTGGCATCAGTGCCTTTTGGGTTAAGATCACGTTTAAAGGATCCAGACAAGGGTATTTCCCAGGGTGTACCATTCCCTGGCTCAGGAGCAGAACAGGGGGAAGCAGAGGAGGAGGATGCAGCACGTGCAGCCAAGGCATCCCTTGAGGTGGGCATTGGTCTCATCCACACCCCAGCCCAACCTGCACGGCCCCCAGCTTTCACACACACCACGGTGCACCCCTCATGCACCCCAGTGCTTTGCAAGCCCCTCCATCCCCAGTTCGCAGCCTCCCCGATGCATTAATGGATGGATACTGGGGTGCTGGGGCGCGGACCCCCCCAGTGCAGAGCAGCACCAGCCCGGGGGCTGCTGTGGGGGCCATGGGGAGCGGGGACCACCGTCTGGTCACGGCAGCCGTGCTACCCCGGTGTCCCTCCCCCCGCCCCCGCCGTTCGCTCCTCTCCGTCATCCCCATGAATTTCCCGGTTCCCTGTAGCCGTTCCTATGGAAACTGCGGCGGTGATCCCGTAACCACGGCAACTGGGGTCCCCGGGCACCGGCACTGCCGGCAGGGAATGCCGGGGTCTCTGCGCGGGTGGGGGGCACAGGCAACACCCAGGGGCGATTCCAGCCGGGATGCGCCCTCCCTGCCGGGGATGCCCCAGGGACACTCCCTGCTCGAGCACGCCCGAGGCTGCTGAGCCCGCTGAGGCTGCATCCCTGCCGGGGCGCCGCGGTGCCCAAACCCGAGTGCAGCCCCAGCCTTACCCACGGCAGCAGGGATGGCACCCAGCAGCGCCTGCTTGTACTTCCGCAGGCTCTCATCCCCCGGGTCCAGCTCCTGGATCTCCTGCAGGCTCTTCTTCTCCGGCGTCTTGTACGCCAGGGCCGCGTCGGCATCCTCCTCCTCCTCCTCCAGCGATAGCGTCACCCCCTCCTTGTCAGCCATGATGTCTGCGGGGGGACAGGCAGTGGCAGCCCCGGGGACACCCGGGGGGACACCCCCCGACACCAAGGCACTGGTGGGCAGGGGGTGGCCAGGCTGTGGCACGGGAAATCCCCGTGGGGAGGCCAAGCTGCTCCCCTGCTCGGGGCAGCGGGGAGGAAGGCTGCCAGGCTCGCTGTCCCCGGGGCCTGGTGGCACAGCTGAGACCAGAGGTGTTGCCGCCGGCTGCATTTCCGCACGGTCATGGAGCAAGGCGAGCTGGTGCCTGCGCGGCGTGCACGGTCTGGGGGGAGCTTGCAGACCCCTCCAGCCCCCAGTGCCCCTCCGTGTCACCCAGAGAAGTCCTTGTCACTGCCCCGAGGCTCCCTCCAACCCCACCGGGCAACCTCCAGCCCCATCTCCCACCCCAAACCCAAACCATCAGCAGCTGCAGGGCAAAAAGGCATCGCTGGGATGGAGGCTCCGGTGGCTCTGGTGCTGTCAGGCTGCTGGGGGACACAAGGGTGGGTGATGTCCCCACAGTCCCTGACTCTCCCTACCCACTGCATCATCCCCCCAATCTTGTCACTGCGAGCACTGAGCTCCCTAAAGCCCCTGGAGCTCCATCCCTGGGGACATGCTGGGAACACAGCATGGGGCAGGGGACATTGCCTGTGCTCAGCCCCGGGGCCGCAGGGATAAAAGTGTGGGGCCACTAGCCAAGATGTGGATCCCCAGGGCAGTGATGGGGACACAGCAGTGGCCCTGCTGCCCCTCTGGGCTCCCCACCAAGGCCCTGCCCCTCGTCTGCCACGGCGGCATGCGGGCACTCCCAGCCCAGGGATGCACCCACCTGGGGACTCGCTGGCTGCCCGCGGCTGGCAGGGCAGGGTGGCATGCGCCGGGTGCCACGGGCTGCTAGGTGGCAGGGGGACAGCGGGGGTCTCCCCTGTGGGACGCTCCAGTCCCCCCGGGCCCGGGCTGATGCGCACTCATGGATGCACCGGGTGCCCGGGGGATGCTCACCTGTTGGGGACTCGGAGTGATGCTCGCCCTCCCTCCCCGGTGCGATGCCCCCCGCCGCCCCCGGGCGCTGCCCCCCGGCCGCCGCCGCTCACCTCGGTAGCACAGCGCCAGCCAGAGCAGCTCCAGCAGCTGCCCGCCGGCCTCGCACACGTCCAGGCCGAGCATGGCCGGGCCGTGACGGGCCCGCCGCCCCCGGGGCCGGGCGGGGCGGCCGCTGGCGGGGCCCGGGGCGCGGCTCTGCCGGTGCCGGCGGCTCCTCCCGCCCGCTGCCGCCGCGCTCGGCGGTGCCGGCTGCTCCCGCGCGCTCCCCGCTGCGCTTCCCGGCGCTGCCCGGCGCGGCCCGGCGGGGCGGCGGCGGCTCCCGCAGACGCGGTGGCTCCGCTGCCCGCCCCCGCCCGCCCCCGCCCCTCGGCGGCTCCAGCCCCGCCGCTCGTGGGCGGCGAGACTGCAGTGAGCTCATCGC
>VRYO01002014.1:13751425-13797787 GCA_009812075.1 Sialia sialis
TGGAAAGCAGACCCTGACACTGCCCTGGGTTACGCGGGCATCGGGAATCGCCGGCGGCTCGGGCATGGGATAGCCGGGGACCGGGGACCGGGGACCAGCACCACCCAGCGTATGCGGGATAGCGGGCACCAGCCCGGCCCGGCGCCGCCACGGGGCACCGGGAAACGCTCCAGGAGGGAATACCCACAGGCAGCGCCCCGGAACTGCGTGCTCTGCTCCCCCTCCGGGCTGGGGCGCTGCCATAGCCTCGGCAGAGCTCACTCCTCCAAAACCGAGTTCCCCGGGCCAGGGATGCCCGGAGGATGAGTGTCTGCAGCTCCAGCATCGCACACTCATCCCGCTGTTGGGTGCCTCGGTCAGGCTGTGGAATGCCATGCTGTCCCTAGGTTGGGCACAAGGTGCCCTGAGGCTCTGCGGGATTCCAGGCTGTCCCCAGGCTGTGCCCTGCGTGCCCCTGTCTGGTTGCGGGGAGCCAGGCTGTGGCCAGGTCACAGTGAGGGGACACAGGCTGTGTCCAGGTCACGGGGTGCCCGGGGTCACAGTGAGGGGACACAGGCTGTGGCCAGGCCCGGTGCCGCCGTGGCGGGGCTGAGCACAGCGGTTCCTTGCCCGGCAGATGGAGCGGATGATCGTCAGCATGCAGGACCCCGACATGGGCATCAAGATGAGGAACCAGCGCTTGCTCATCACCGTCATCCCCCACGCCATGACAGGTGGGTCCCCGCGAGACGCGTGTGGGGGCTCCCCGGGTGTCCCCAGCCCCGCAGCAGCACCCCCGGGCAGCCCCCGCGCCGCTGCTCTCCCGCACCCCGGGTGCTCAGCGCTGCAGCTGGGATCAATTATCCATCGGCTGCGCGGGGAGGGCGCTCCACGTCCTTGGCAGGGCCCCGTCACCCTGCGTGATCCCTGGCACTGCCATGCTGTGCCAGATGCCCCAGCCGAGAATCCCCCCATGTCCAGTCTGGGGGACCCCACTGCACCCCACTAACGCAGCCTCTGTCCCCAGGGAACGACATCGTGGAGTGGCTCATCCAGAAGTACGGCATCTCCGAGGAGGGTGAGTGCCCTGGCACAGGCAGCTGGCACCGAGGGGGCAGCTGGGGCTGCTGAGCCTCCACCCAGCCCCAATCCTGTCCCGCAGAGTCGCTGCACCTCGGCAACCTGATCGTGAAGCACGGCTACATTTACCCGCTCAAGGACCCGCGCAGCCTGGTGCTGCGGGCGGACGAGTCGCCCTATCGCTTCCAGGTACGGCACAGCCCAAATGCCGGGGCTGCCCCGGCTGGGCACCGTGGCACCCCAGGGCACCTGCTCAGCCTCTTCCTCCCCCACAGACCCCCTATTTCTGGACCAGCACCAAGTGGCCGGCCACGGAGCTGGACTATGGTAGGTACAACTGGTACCAACAAGGGCTGCGACCCCTTCCCAGTCCTCCTGAGCGCCGCCGCTTCTCTTGCAGCCATTTACCTGGCCAAGAAGAACATCCGTAAGCAGGGTGATCTGATCGAGCACGAGAAGGTGAGCGGTGCCCTCCTCACCCCTGTGATGAGCTGGGGGAGTCTCGGCTCACCCAGGAGCGGGGAGCATCGGCTGTCCCTGCGCTGGAGCAGGGCCAGGCAAAGGGGACAGGTGCCACACCGTGCCTACCTGTCACTCCCCAGGACAACTACAACCTCCTGCACAAGCGGATCAACCACACATGGGACTTCGTGGTGATGCAGGCACGGGAGCAGCTCCGGTGAGTGCGGGCACGGCCGGCACCGCTGTGCCCCGGGGAGCGGCCGGGATGGAGCACCCCTGGGTGCCGGGCAGGCAGGGTGCCAGCACCTCCCCGCTGCCTCTGCACGGCCAGGGCAGCCAAGCAGCGGCGCAAGGGCGACCGCATCGTCATCGATTGCCAGGAACAGGCGTACTGGCTCGTCAACCGGCCCCCGGTGAGCGCGGGGCGGGGGGTGGGCTGGAGGGTGCAGAATCACTCACAGCCCCGGCCTGGGCAGTGGGGCTGGGGGCGCAGGGGATCCCCTCAGCCCCCATCATGATGCTCTCGTTGCAGCCAGGAGCCCCCAACGTGCTGGAGCAGGGTCCCGAGCGCAGGAACTGCCACACCACCCGTGTCCAGCTGGTGAGTGCGGGTGTCCCGGCGCCCCTGGGGCTGCCAGAGGGCACAGGGCACACCCAGCTCCTGTGCCGGGGCCTAGAGCTGCCCCTGTGGGTGCCCATCCATCTCGCCCCAGGCTGTGCCCACATTTTGGGGTGAGGGGGGAGCCCAGCTCTGCTAACAACCGTGTGTCCCTCATGCCGAGTGTGGGGAGTCTGTGTGTCCGTCCTTGCACGCACCACCCCTCTGTGCCAGCCCCTCTAATCCCTGCGGCGCAGCTGTGCTGCAGGGAGCCCTGGCACCCTGGGCTGCCAGCAGCAGCCACCAAGCCCTTCCTTGTGTTGTGACCCTACTAATGCTGCCCCAGCACCCTCAGGCTGTCCTCACTAACCACCCAATTTCTCTTCTCTGCGCCGTGTGCTGTGTCCTCTGCCCACGTAAGTGTCACTAACCTAGGGCTGTGTCACACTGGGGTGTGGAGGGGGGGAAGCCAGGGTTCATTCCACGGGCTGAGCCAGGAGGGCTTGGGAGAATGAGGCTGGAGGCCACGGGGATTGGGCTACAGAGTCCCGGGGCGGGGTCTGGGTGTCTGGATTGTCCAGGGTGGTGGTGGCAGGACAATGTCCCGGCTTGTGCCCTCACCCAGCCCTGCGCGTCTCTTGCAGACCAAGAACATGGATTACTACAAGCGAGAGGTGAGTGGGGTGAGGGGTGGGGGCAGCTCCTGGGAGGCAAGAGCTGCCAGGCACCCCAACATCTCCCCTGCGCCTGGCCCCAGATCGAGTACTGCAGGAAGGCCATGGCCAGGACCAGGGTCAAGTCCTCCATCTGCCTGGAGGGGTGAGTGGCAGCAGCTGCCCCAGCCACGGGCTGGGTCCCTGTTGGGGTGACAGGGGCACCCACATGCCAGCAGCTGGTGCTGGCACCACAGCCCTCAGCAGGGAGTGGAGCTGGGGCTCTGCACAGCTCCCACACATCCCCATCATGTCCCCACGGTGGCTGGGGTTGGTGGCCCTGGTCGCCTCCAGCCACCCCTCCTGGCAGGTACATCAAGTTCAACGAGCAGTATGTGCCCCATGATCCCATCATGTCTGGCTGCCTGCCCAGCAACCCCTGGATCACGGATGACACCACGTACTGGACCATGAATGCCCCCACGTAAGTGCCCCAGCCTCAGGCTCCCTAGAACCCCAACCTACAGGTTATGGGGTCATGCAGGCTGCCATGGGCTGCCAGCCCCAACGCCACTGTCACCCACAGAGTCACGACCCCCACGAAGCTGCGTGTGGAGCGCTGGGGCTTCAACTTCAGTGAGCTCATCAACGACCCCCTGGGCCGGGCACAGCTCCTGGAATTCCTCAAGAAGGAGTTCAGTGGTGAGCAGCCCCAGCCTCAAAACATGGCTCTGCCTTGGCAGCCCAGACCCATGAGTGTGACCCAGACCCATGAGTGTGACCCAGCACCTCCAAACCCACCATGTCCCAGCAGTGTCTAACCCACTGTCCAATCCCAGCACCACCAAACCAACCTATTACCGTGTCCTGGTATTCCTCAGCCCAGCACCACATCTCAGTACCTCCTAGCTCATCTGCCCCAGTTTTCCTGGTTCCACTGCCCCAGCTGGCTCTGTCCCATGGGGACACATTCCCAGCCATGATGGCCTTTGGGGGTTGCCCATGAGGGGTGCCCAGTGCCGTATCCCCATTCCCAGCACCATGTCCCCCTCCCCAGCTGAGAATCTGAGCTTCTGGGAGGCGTGTGAGGAGCTGCGCTACGGGGAGCAGTCCCGCATCGCCGAGATCGTGGACTCCATCTACCAGTGAGTGCCAGTGGGATGAGGGCTCGGGAGAAAAGGTTTAGGGGTGGTGAGGCCATCACGGTGCTATCCCGGGCTCACCGCTGTCTGTGACTCCCCAGGCAGTTCCTGGCTCCCGGAGCCACACGCTGGGTGAACATCGACAGCAAGACGATGGAGCGAACCCTGGAGGGCATCAAGACGCCCCATCGCTACGTGATGGACGATGCCCAGATGCACATCTACATGCTGATGAAGAAGGTGAGTGAAGGCGGGGCTGGGCAAGGCAGGGCTGGGCAGGATCCTGACGTCTCTGCTCGCCCAGGACTCCTACCCACGGTTCCTCAAGTCGGACCTCTACAAGAACCTCCTGGCCGAGGCCGTCATTCCACCGGAGACCAAGAAGCGGTGAGGGCAGGGGCCGTCTCCTGGGGCCCACCTGGCGGGGTTCCCGCGGGTTCTGACCCCGTTCTGCCCGCAGGGTGTTCCCCTTCATGCGCAAACAGCGGCATTCCAGCCCCAGCCCGGCCCTGCTGCTGCCCGCGGGCGATGCCGAGGAGAGGAGCAGGAGCCCTTCCACTGCCCCCGTCCCCGAGGAGGAGAGCTGAGAGCCGCGGCCAGCACGGAGCCCTCTGACCCAGCACACGCAGCCCCGCCGCAGGAGCCTGCCGGCAGTAGCACTGGAGGAGAGAAGCCATATCCCCCCAGCCCAGCGGAGCCCCCGCTCACATCCCCGCGCCTCCTCTCCCTCGGGGAAGCCGCACCCAGCCGGCCTGGTGCGGGGTCACCCCCTCCTCCCACCCCACCCCGGGCACCAGACAGTAAAACCCCCGTGGGGAAACGCTGCGGCTCCCGTGGTTTTTGGGCAGCGGGGCCAGGGAAGCATCGGCAGGGCGGGAGGTGCACGAAGTGCTGCCCACTTCTCCAGGCTGGATCGTGACCCGTACTCTGGGCTGGGAGCGACGTCCTCCCGTGGCTGCAGCAGCCAGCGAGGGTGCAGACCGGGCGGGGAGCAGCTCCCCAGGCACGGGTGTCCATGGCACAGCCAGCACCACGGATCCGCTGGCTCCGAGAGGCAGCACCAGCCTGGCATGGCTGAGCTGGCACTTAGGGGTTACCGATGTGCCACCTACACCCTGGGAGGGACAAAAAGGCCTTTGGAATGGGGCTGGAGTGCCATGGCCCTCTGGGCTGGCAGGGACACCAGAGCAGGGCTGGCAGCTGAGCCACTCTCCCACTGTTAATCTGAGCAGAGGCTGAGGATCGCAGGGCGGGATTATTCCCTTCCCGGGAGCAGAGTCCCAGCTGCAGAGGATTATCGCTGGTGGTTACGTAAAGGAGAGGGGGGCTGATGCCCAGCAGTGCTCAGCCCTGGAGCCCAGCCTGCTCCACACGTACCCACACGGCAGAGCTGGGGACAGCTCCAGCCCCGAATGGACCAAGAGGTGCCACCCTGGCTAATGATGAACACTGCTGGCATGCTGGGGATGGCATCCTTCCCTGCTGCAGAGCCTGGCACAGAGCAAGGGGCACTCTCAGCTCTTGGGCAGGCAGAGGCCTGAGGTAGGGAAGCTGCTGTAGCCTGGGTCACAGGACGGAGCTTGGGGCCCTTGGTGCTGGCAGCCACAGGCAGTGACAGATGGTCCCGTGCTCCAGGAGACAGCGCCTGCCACGCGTCTCCCTCCAGCTTGATCCAAATCCAAACCCTGGCATGAGATTTTCGTGCTGATGGACTGCAGCAGGAATCTGGGGTGCAAAACCAGGTCACAGAGCTCCAGGCAGGGGGCAGGGACAGGCTGGCCCAGCCTGGTTATCTAACTCCAGCCTCTCACCACACGCTCCCTTCTCCCTTTTCCTGGTCTATCACCTGCCCACAGCAGGACAAGGCAGCAGGCAACACCACAGCTCCTGGATCCTTCCCAAGCCGGGGGGTTCTGTCTTGGGGAGGTCACTCAAAGAGCTGTCAAAAAATCTCAAAGTCTTCGGTAACCTCCACCATCAAAGCAGGGCAGCATTTACAAACAATGCAAAAGAGGGTTTATTGAAACCATTCTGGTTAAAGCAAGTCCTGTACGGCACAATTTGCAATAAGTTAAAGAACCAAACCAAACAGTCTCAGTGTTAAAAACCACACAAACACATAACACAGTGATACAGCCATTGCCACCCAGCTGAGTTATTGAATCAAGGCACAAAATCATTCATTAAATACTGCAAAAAAACAATTACAGAGAAAATAAGCTGGAAAACAGACTGTTTTTTTAAGAAGGTGCTGGTTTGGCACTGATGCGTTTAATTGAGCTGCCATGGGCAAAATCTGCATTTCTGAACTGTCGGGATACATTACTGGACAACTTAAAGCCAGAAAAGTGCCCCAAAGCTGAAAATCCAACTCTCCTCAAGGAA
Source organism: Sialia sialis (assembly GCA_009812075.1). NCBI lineage: Eukaryota > Metazoa > Chordata > Aves > Passeriformes > Turdidae > Sialia > Sialia sialis. The sequence continues at coordinate 13,757,725 of VRYO01002014.1, forward strand.
CATTCAGTGTGCCTATGGAAAGGTCAGGTCTGGGTAGGGACCTGAGGGAGAGTGCGGTGAGAATACAGCCCAGGCACCTTGCTCCCAGCCAGGGGGAATCTCAGCAGGAAACAATCCACATCCAGCGCTCAGGCTGGACTACAGTGCAAGCCTGGGGGTCCCCTGCCCTGTGCCCTGTCCCAGCTGGCTGAAGGGCAGCCTCAATCCAGCCCTCTTACAGCTGCAACACCAGCACAGGGACCCGGGGGGCTCTGTCAGGCCTAAGGTGCTGAACAAAGAGGAAACCCAAGGGTGGGGATACAGCTGGGGAGCCTCCCTGCACTCCCTGACTCCCTCAGAAAAGCTGGGAAGGGAGGCAGAGAGGCAACCTTACCATTTCGAGCCAGGGTGCTTCAAAGGTTGTGGAGTACTCTGCAGAGAGCATCCCTGGCTTCCTGCCCAGCCAGGACACCTCAGGACTGGCTCCCCTGACGGTTCAGGATATGGGACACGGGGCAGAGGGTCATAGGGAATCCCTTAGGCAGCCACTTGTCAGCTGGAAGCAGGAGGTGTCCAGGCAGACCAGCTCCCTGTGGTGTGAGCTGGTGACAGCAGCTGCCCAGTGGCACATTTGGGATCAGCAATGGCTGAAGGGAAGAGCTGATGCCTGATGCTGCACATTCCCATCCTACAGTGTTTCTACACATCCCCCAGTGTCAGACTCAGCAAGGGAGGGAGGCACTGGCCAAACCCCCTCCAGCACTGCAGAGCTTGAGAGGTTATTTTTAGGCCTATTTTTATTTTCAGGACTGAGCAGCTGGGTCAAACTGTTTTCAAGGCTCTGCACTTTGTTTCTATAGCCTGCACTGGCACCCATCAGGACAGGGCAGAGCAAACACCTCACGGTGCTACATCAATCTTCAGGAGAAACCTGGACAGCAACTTGTCCCATCCCCTCAGGATACCAGGCTGGGCAGAGGGAAGAGTGCTCACCAACATCACTTCAATTCCAAGGGCAGGGAGGCAGCACAGAGCTCCTGCCCACCTCCTGGCAGCAGGGACAGTGCTTGGAGAAGGCTCCTCAGCAGCTGCAAGGCTGAATAAGCAGGGTGCTGGCACTGCCACTGGGTACAGGCCTTCCCAGAGCAGCACTCCCAGCTCCCAGAAAAGGTTAAAGTGCAATTCTACCCAAGCCAGATCCTCAGGTCCCTTAAACCTGGATGTGGTGGTGGTACCTCCAGGGACCAGCCAGCCTGGGCTTAGGGTGGATCTCACCACCTATAAGCAGACTGAGGGAAGGGAGGAACATTGATGCATCCATCGGGGGGAGACCAGCTCCCTCTTGGTGTCACCAACACTGCACAGCCTGGTGGAAGGAAGCAGCGGAGGACACAGATACAGGTAGGCTGGTGACTGCACAGCAGGACATGCAGAGCTGTTCTTGGAAGAAAAGGCCATTTGCTAAGCAGAACAACACTTTAACCTGTGCTTTGCTGGCTCAAGTGACACCAGACACACCACAGCCAGGGCTGGGGTCACCACACACCCCCACCACTACTGAAGCAGGGCCCAAATCCAGGAGAGGGTAATTGCAAATCAACCTGCAGCCAAGCACCTCTTCCCAGCCAGGAGAGGAGAGCTGACTCAGAAAGGAAATCTAATACCACACAGAGAACTCCACTTCTCAGACATCCCAGAAATCATCAACTCTGGCATCTCAGCAAGAACAAGTTTTCCTCCAGACACACTCCTGAGTCAGCACAGCTCTGCAGGCACACAGGGGTGGAGGGAAAGCCCTCCTCCCTGAGCTGATGACACTTCAGTGGTGGCCAAGCACTGAAGTCCCATCAGCTCTGAGGACGGACACTCTGGCAGCTGCTCCCACAGCCTGGGTGTCCCTGGACACTGGGGGTGCTTCCCTGCCAGCCACGTTTTGGTTTGTAGATCAAGAAAGGCAGCTTCCCACTGGAATCCAAGCTCTGGGCTTGTTGAGAGCACGGCTGCAGAGCAGAGGCAGCCTCTCCTCGTTCCTCGGCAAGTTCAGTCTCGGCTCTGGAATCGCATCCTGTACAGACGGTCCCGGATGTGTTGCTCTTCGTCCCCGGCCATGTGCTGCAGCCAGATCACTCTGCTCACTGAGACATCCTCCTTCAGCTTCCTCTTCATCAGGGACACGAGGCCTGGCCCCTCGCCGGGCTGAGGGCCCCGCAGCAGCACGTAGCAGGCGTGACGGCTCCGCTCAAACAGCGCCGCTGCAACACGGAGCACACGGAAACCCAGGCTCAGCCTCCTGTGCCTGGACTGGCCACCAGACCCAACACCACCCACGGGGGCCAGGAGGAGCCACTGTCCTCCTGCAGCTCCTTGCTGGAGTGCTGGAAGGAGAGGACTCACCAGTGAATGCAATGATTTGGTCAGTGCTGTTGCGGAGCTCCAAAAGGACATGAGTGTAGGAAGGATGGAAAAGGTACAGCTTCTGGAGAGGAGCTCTGTCTCTCTGCAACCAACAGGACACTGTCAGGACACAGACTCACGTGTTATCCCAAAGACAACACCAGCACCAGGCTCAGCTATTACTCACACTCGACAGGAGACACTCAGCCACACTCGTCCGTGTCAGCCCAGCTCATCCTGACTATGCCATGAGGACAAGAGCTGCGATTTTGCTTACTGCTCTCCTTCCCACCCCAAGATTCCTGCAAATAGCTGGCCTGTCTGCTGCAGGCAGGAGACAGCTTTTTGCCTCAGGGCTGGCAGGGCGAGCAAGGAAAGCAGAAGAAGCTCAGCTGGTGCTTTTGAGACTCGAACTGTCATCAGTGCTGCCTGTCACTGCCCCGAGGGCTCTGCAAGCAGCTGAGCTGTGCACTGAGGCTGCCAGAGGCTGCCTGGGGCACAGAGGATATTCATGTGGCCACAAAGATCACTGCATGCAATGCTGCCATGGGAGGCTCCCAGGGAAACAGCAGCAATTCCAGAGGTACCAAGCCAGAATCCTCCCACCTCTTCTCCAGTGTCACACCAAGGCAGGGCAGTTACTTTGCTCACAGAGCCACCAAGTTCCTTTTCTCTACATAACCAGGCTGAGGATGACAAAAGCTGCCAGTGCCACCACCACCTGCAGGGACACAGCTACGGGCACTGACTCCACACCCAGTGCATAGGCTGCAGTGTCAGTGGCACAGATTGATGGGAATACCAACACTGTGACAAAGGGGTAACTCCTCCCAATTCTGGCACATAGCCTGGAGAAGAGCAGCCCTCAGCACCTGAGCAGCAGCACTCACTGTCTCGTTGCCTGGCTCCTGGTAGTCTCCCCACATGAGGAAGGCAGAGCGGTGATCCGCAGTTGAAAGTGTGGTTGGGCCAGGGCTCCCTGCTCTCGAGTTCAGCTTCAGCTCCCACTGGACTACTCCAGATTCACTCTCAACAATCATAACCTAGCAGAGAAGAAAGAAAAAGACCTCATGACAAAGGCATCTAATAAGCCTTTGAGAGAGAAGTCAGGTCAGCTGTCTCTCCTCTCACTGTCTATGGGAATGAGTATGTGACACATGGGAAGATGAGGAAATACTTGAAGCAGAGCATCACAGAGCTGTGAGACATGAGGTTGGCCATGTTAGAGTAAAATCACAAGTTTTGCATCTACTTCAAGGGATTCAAAGTTCTGTCATTGAAGCCTCTTACTGAGAAGAGAATTAAAGTGCCTGAGCTGGCTTCAATGACCTGTTGAAAGAGATCCTTTTGCAGCACAGATCTTCCTAATATCAGCCAGAGGGAACAAATCCTACCAGCTGTCCTTGATTCATTCCTGCTTGAGCTGTGACATACAGAGAAATGGGAAGTTAAAAGAAGAAATTTCAAACCTTCTTCCTGTTGGGTCCAATTTCACTCTCCAGGACAACACCGTGGTCATCAGGTTTGTAGTAACCGAGCAGCGGCTCACTGAGGGAGAGAAAGAGCAGGGACAGATCTGAACCCACCCTGATGGTTGCACATACTGTGCTTTCCCATTTGCCTCTCTTCCCCCACAACTGCCCTGGCAAGAGGCTTGACTGTCACAATACTGGGTTGGCCTGGTACCACCCCAAGTCTGAGACCAGACACATCTCAGCAGGCACAGAATGAGGAATCAAAGCTCTGAGCTCCTCCATCCTGAAGAAGGAAACAGCATTTGAGGGGACACAACACAATAAGCAAGATCAAGATATGATCCAGGCCAAAAAAAAAAAAAGCATCTGCCAGGACACTGCTGCTGCTGGGAACCTGGAAATGCCACATCTAGCCCACACTGAGAACACTACCTCAAAAGATGGGACACATTGAGGGTCCACAGAGTGTGGAGATCTTTTGTGTTGATCAGTGTAGCCATCTGTGAGGTCACAACCAAGATGTGGTCCCGTGAGTGCCCAGGCACTTTTGCCAGGTAGTGAATGTCTTCAAAGCTGAACAAGGACAGAGAAATGATTAAGCTTTTTAAACCATGGATGGTTTTACTGAGATATCTAGAGTTCTTTCCCTGCACAGTAAATCCAAATAGGAAACCCTTTCCTTGCTTTTCTGTGAACCCCTGATGAAGCCATTAACACCAACCCTTTTCCTGAGCTTTGGATATGCTCCTAGTCCAAAAGTCAAATAGCCAGTAGAGAATAAAGCCCCACCAGGCCATCCTGTCAGGAACACCAGCACCCTCCATCCATCAGCTCCAACACATAACCCCACACCTGAGAAGGGACTGAAGCTCTAGGCGATGCGTGGCATGGTTGATGTGCTTCTCCCAGACAGAATTTGGCTGAAAGTTGGAAAGCTTCACTTCTGTCTCAACTACTGCACTGCACAGATCTTTCAGGGAATATGCATAGAGAGACTTCCCTGTGCAAAAATTAAAAAAAATAAAGAGCAAGAATGAGAGAGATGAGTTATCCTGCCCTTGCTCTGAACTCTATGATTTTCCCTATCTGTCAGATCAACTATATTTTTAGGGCTTGCATCATAGAGTTGTAGTGGTATTTTGAGACTCAAGCCTGCTATTGAATGCTTTTAACATTTTATCTGTTCATAATCCAAGTGTAATCATTTGCTATAAATGACTGCCTAATCCTTACATGTTTGACATTTGTTAAATGAAATCACTACAGTACGTAACAAACAGCAGTTTAAGCAGAAGCCCCCCCTTCTCTTGGCCCTGAACAGCTCTTTGACTAAGTGAAAGCTCCACACAGCTTGTAAGAACGCAAAACACATTCTCAGATGATGTTTACTAACCCTGCTCTCAGTTACAATCATTCTTTCAGACTGAGTTCCCAGGCAGAGCTGTACCTGTGTAGAAAAGGAAGTAGTAGGAGGAGTGCATGTGCAGCATGACATAGCGAGCGCTGCCGTCCACGCTCAAGGTGCCAGTGTGGCCAATCTGCTCGCCAGTTTTTCCTGAACGGATGAAGAACTTAACCTAAGCAGGGAAGGGATTAAAGACAAAAACCAACAAAGTTAAAGCTGGTACCAAACAGCAACTGAATGGGAGCAGCACAGGATGGAAAGTGTCTCCCTGGTTGTGGAGGAGTGGGCATGAATTCGGTGATCACTCTACTTCAAATGCCTCTGGGAGTTTGAAAATCACTTCCAGCACAGCCACCTGCTCTGAGAATTTGCTATCTCTGCCCCCCACTCTTCTTACAGACTGGGACGGTGGAACAGCAGCTCCAGCTATGTGAGGACAGCAAAGATCCATTCAAGCCTAAGATGGAGATGACCTAATGTCAGCAACAAAGCAGCATATGGACATGGGAAACTTGGCTTCACGTGGCAGCTCTGCTTAATGTTTTAAGTGCCCTAATCAACTCCTCCTTAGGCTCATGAGTCCAAGAAGATAAAAGAGCTGATAGGTTTCTTTCTATTCCTTGTGCAGAGTAACAAAATCCACTAAAAGCATTTCACCTAGGAGAATAAAGGTTAAAGTCAGGATCAGATCTAAATTCTGAGCAACAGTCAAAGCCTGGGGAGTACAGTGGACTTTAGGGACAAGTGAAACATCTGAGCAAGAGAAACACATCAGAGATGCTGAGTCAGGCAGGAACCTTTCCTTCTGCCTTGAGAGGGAGGGACTGGGAAAACAAAGGAAATTTGTTGCTCCCAAAGCAAATCTGGAGCAAAGGGATAGAGTTTGCTGGGGAGAATGAGAACGCAACTGGAGAGGGACAGCAACAGATGCACCAGCTATTCCCAGCCTCCTGCACTGGGAGGAGACACACACCAGCTCTGGGAGATCAGCTGCACCTTTACTGGCAAGCACTGGTCCAGTGGCTGCCCTGGGACAGTGACAGCCAGGGGTACTTACACAGGCAGTGAGAAAATACAGTATTTTCCTCACTGCACTGCCAAGCCCTCTGTGTTGCCACAGGAGATGGATCCCAAAAACTGGCACATTTTCTGGGATGTGTTTGTGCTGAAGCTTGCAGCAGGTAGGGGTCAGTGGGACTCTCTGGAAATGGTGCCATCTAACCCCCTGCCCACAGATCCTTCCACAGACTGCTCACAGCTCTGTCCACTCAACTGCAGCCCTCGATAGCAGCAAAGCTCCTCTATTTGAGTGCTGAACCTCCCTTCTGACCAGCCCTTTCCAAGCTGCAGAGCTCCACTCCAGCTCCTACATTTGCGTGATTTCTCAAAAGAGAACATACTTTTCCTTAAGTTGGCAGAGTGCTTGCCAAATCCAGAGGGAGGAAGGGATTTCATACCAAGATAGCAAGAGAGCTTAAATGGAAAACAGATCAAAAGGCAGTCTTACAGAACAGAGGCTACATTCAAACTTTTCTTGGCCGCCTAAGATTAAAAAAACAAAAGTCTTGAGATAACTGGGATAGCAAAATCAACAAGGAAAGAAAACAGAGAGAACTGTAGGAGGTGGAGAAGATAGAATTTCTGATGACTCTGGCAACAACAATGCCTTGGACAGCAAAACCCTATTTTCTTATGGAGGACATCGGCCAAGAAGGCTGATGGTACCTGGCTTGTACCAGCCACAGGGTGGCCAGCAGGGCCAAGGAAGTGCTTCTGCCCTTGTACTGGGCATTGGTGAGGCCACACTGCTGTGTCCAGCTCTGGGCACCTCAATTCCAAAAGGACACTGAGGTGCTGGAGCAGGTCCAGAGAAGGAAACAGAGCTGGGGAAGGGTCTGGAGCACATGTCCTGTGAGGTGGAACTGAGGGAGCTGGGGGGCCTCAGCCTGGAGAAAAGGAGACTCAGTGGGGACCTTCTCACTTCCCGTAACTCCCTGACAGCAGGGGCAGCCAGGTGGGAGTCAGGCTCTGCTCCCAGGCAAAAAGGGAGAGGACAAGGGGAAATGGCCTCAAGCTCTGCCAGGGGAGGTTCAGGTTGGACATCAGGAGGAATTCCTTCCCAGAAAGGGTTGTTAAACATTGCAAGAGGCAGCTCAGCGAGGTGGTGGAGTCACCATTGTGGGAGGTGTTCAGAGAAAGCCTGGACTCCGGGCTGGGTGATAAAGTGGGGATTGGTCACAGGTTGGACCTGATGAACTCAGAGGTCTTTTCCAACCTTAATGATTCCATGGCTCTGGTATGAGGTAATGGGGCTCCCACTGCTCCCATCAGACCCACAGGGAGCTGTAACGTGTGGTTTGAACAGGACTGACAGGGCATGCAGACAATGCTGTGGTACGTAGGTGTTTCAGCACAAAAACTGTTCTAGTTACATGACTTTCCCAGTCTCAGGACTGGGAGAAGCAATATTTGGAGGGAGATAATACAACCAGCAGCTGTTTCACTAAATGAATTCAGATCAGAGTTAACCAGCACAGCAACACTGGGAAGAGCAGTGCAAAGCAGGCCACAGAGAGAGGCAGAGAGAGGGAAGGGATCAGAAAAGGGCAGTGCTGGTACAAAAGCACTGACTGTCAGCTGTGCTTTGATCTAAGAGCCAAAGCTGTCAGGGTTTGTCCACTTCCACTTCTCTAAGCAGAGAAGCAGAAAACTGCAAGCTCATCCTGCCCCAGCTCACTCCCCAGACAGCACAGGAACATGCAGCGAGGAGAGCACACTGAAAAGGGGGAGGGACTACTGGACAGCTCTTCCATTTATTTTATATTTTTAAACCATAAAACGCTTGTGCTGATTTGGGAGTACATCTCTGGAGGGTGGGAAAGAACCCACCCCAAACCCACACAAACCAGAGGCCTCTGGACACTTCCTCTGAGACTACAAGGTGGAAATTAACAGCATTTCTGCCATCCCCTGTGGCAGCCACTGGGGTTATCACAGCTTCATGATGACATACCTGGCCTTCTTTAGCAATAAACACTATCAGGTCCTGAACTGCATCTTCATCCACATCTGGAATCACGGACAAAGGAGTCAGCAAAGTATAATTAGCTCCAAAGTTATGGGATCGCCTCCACAGAACTTGCCCTGGAACACAGTGGGAAACAGTCATTAAAAGGCATCTTAGGTTGAAAGGTTATTAATGCTCCTGTTGCAGCCCATGGGCACCACAAACCAGCCACATTCATGCTCATCATGGGGTACTTCCTTGCCTTTCTGCATTCCCAATGAACTGCAGTATCCACCATTCCATCTTACACTGGAAAGCAATCCTACTGCCTGCAGGAATGCACCCAAACACCCTGGCACAAAGAACAGATTGCTTCCCTTACACCTTTGGTTAACAACCTCCCCAGCATGTTCATGGCATGGAGAATCCTTTGTTGTGATCCAAATCCTTGCTGCTGTGCACTTACATCTGCACAGACATTTTGGGACCGTAAAGCAGCTGAATTCTGACCAGTGTTGCTGCAACTCCTGGCAGAACCTTATTGGCTGAACTTGCCTCCTGCAGATGCTCCTGAAGAGGCTTCCTCACTGACATGACAGCCACAGCTCAGGCCACATCCCACCTCTCTCTTGTCTGAGGAACACACACAGCCCAAACTTGTTTGTAAACTGAGGTAACAAAGGTTTGCTTTTTAAAAAACAGGGGTGGTTGGCATGGGTTTCTCTTCAACAGCTCCAGACCAATTGAGTGGCTCTATCCATCCACTGTGCAAGGCTATGGGCCACTTTCCAGTCACTGAACAGTGGAATCTGCAGTGGAATCTGGCAGGGAGGACACTGCTGGGGGGTTTTCTTTCTAATGAACATGTCAGTGTCTCATTAGGTGCTCCCAGGGCAAATGTTTACCCTCCCCTTTACCCAGCATCACACACAGCAATTATCATTTCAGGAATGCAAAGTAATCATCTGCTCTTTGTCAGGAAGGCAGCTGGACTGAAAGCCTCGGAATTACTACTTGATGCTGTCTGCAATAATTTAAGGCAGGCTGTATTTCTAGTAGGATTGCTCCAAAGCTTTTACTGCAACGCTGAAAAAAACACTTGGATTTGTTACTATGACAACAGATGTGAAATGAAGAGAGCAGATTTCCTAGTTTCCTTAGGAAATCATGGGAAGGCAAAGAATTTTGCCCTCAAAGAAAATAAGCAGGCAGGGGAAGAAGAAAAGTTTTAAATTACCACATTCTAGCTTCAGGATGTTGAAAAGTACAAGAGTAAGACCGGGCTAATGAAATTCCCCTGTCAGTGCAGAAGGCTCTAATCTTTGGTGGTTAAACAGCAGACACAGAAGAAAATATCTTAATTCTCTTAAAAGAACAGTCTGAGTTAAGAGAACAGGTTCAACACCAAGCACTTGAGAAGTTTTCCATGCTCTAACCCAGCCCCAGAGGCACAGAAACCAGGCCTCTCCTGCTCCATCAGCAGGAGATGGGATTGTCATGTCTGACACCCACAGTGCCACGGTGCTTCCTCAGAGACTGGGGTCACAGCACCAGCACAGCAAGAGCAGCCAAGATGGAAATCAGGCAAGTGCCCAGACTGCAAATCTAACCTGGGTGAAAGGGTTGGACATTTTTGGTCTGGAAGGAATAATAAAATCAGAACTCAGAAGACTGAGCTTTTGCTTCAAGCAGACAGCGAGGACACAGAGACTTCTCCCTGTCAGACACTCTCCAGGTTGGAGTTCTGGTTTATTTATTTAGTGACTTCTCACACAGAAGCATCCATCATCAAAGGGCACCATGATGGATGGTGCCCTTTCTGCCAAATCCTCAGGAGACCAGAACCACCCATAGGGCTCACAGTTCAGGCTGCTGCAGGATCAGTGAACAGAGAAGGTATAACAAAACTCTTACTCCTGTCCTCTTCCTCGAGACTCTGCCTCAGGCTATGGCAGAGATGGAACAATACACAGCTACAAAGACTTTTGCTTTGACCTGGAACAGTTAATCTTAAGATCCTGTGTGTCCCAGTTTGCTGGTAAGATAAACATGCAGGAATGTCAGATGTCCCACACAAACAGGAGCATGCACTCCTACACTTCCCATCCTCGGGTCACTTCTTGTGGCAATGAAGAAAGCAGGACTTAACACAACTTCAACTGATAAAGCACTAACTTGATCAGCATTTAAAGATCAAAACCACACCAGACACATTCAGATAATAATCTGCCTATCTCTCCTTCAATCTTCCTACAGGCAGGGGCTAGACAGCCTGAGAGCCCTGGAATCTCACCAAATCCTCCACAATGATGAATCATTAACAGCTAAAGATTGTGCTGGCTACTGTTTTTAGCACACTGTGATGTAAGTTAGATTCTGCCTCTTTGAATACATTTAGCCTATTTAAACACATTTTATTCTGCTCTGCCCTCCTAACCCCCAGTCAACTAAGCTCAGAAACCATTTTTAACCACTTAAATAGCAGAAAGGCATCAAATACATAAACTTGTGGGTTATTCACTTTTCTATCTGATGCATTTTCCCCCTCTTGCTTTGAAGTTATCTATGGAATGTCTTCTTTGCTGTATTGCTGTGACCTGTAGCTTAGCCTGGCTCCTTCTCTCCACGTTTGCCTTTATGGCTGTCTTTAGTTACCAGCCTTTGGCACCACAGCCAACTTTCAACACTTTGACCTGAAACTAACTACCTAATTAACAGTCTAAAAATAACCTGTGCTAAAGCCTATACATGAGGGAAACGGTGTTAAGATGTCTCTGTTGGTACAGAAACCTTCTAGATCTGTGTCTATCTAAACTTTTATCTATACATTGGAAATTAAAAGCTTCACCAGATTTTCCTCAGATTCCTTAGAGCTGTACCTCTTGCTATTTCTTTTTTCCAATTTTTGGAAAACAAGGTGAGAAGGGTTTAATACCAGATACAAAGGATGTGATCCTAGAGAGAACATGTATTGTTTAGACCTTTGAAACAGTGACCTCCAAAATGGAAATGTATTTTAGGCTTCACCAGCAAGGAGGGTTCAAGGTGCAGCAGATGATCACTATTCCTAAAGTAGAACAAGCACTCCTTACCCCCACCCACGTTAGGCAAGATGATGAGATGAATTTCTCCACCTCTAAGTTTAGAAAGGAAGAAATCTCTCCAGAGGAACTAGGCAGAATTGTAGACTACTGAAACAGACTGGCAAGCACTTATCCTAAGTGCTCTCCTTAACAAGCTTAAGATCATAAATGCCTGGAACTCCCACTCCTCCTGCCACAGCAGGCACTCCTGGCACGCACACACAAATAACTGGGAAACGTTGCAGGTGCAGGTTTGCGTCTAAGCCTGGAGAGTACAAAGTAACATTCACAGCTAGTGACTGCTCCCCCTGTTTCAAAAGCTGTTGGAAAACTGGTATTACGAAACAGAGGCTGGCACAAACCTCCACCAGAGCCCAGCCTTTGGAACAGCCAGGCTCAGAGCACGCGCTCCTCAACGCCCCGTAAGTGGCTCTGGCAAGGTTTCCAAGATAATAAATACCCAGGGCCCATTGTTCATGTACCAGCCACTCATGTCACGCTGACATTCCCCCTGGAGGCCACCAGGTGAGGAAAGCAAGTGGCCTGTCCCCTGTGTGGCAGCAGAGCTCTGCTGGCACTCACCTGTCCGTAGCTCAAGTGCTGTGAGGGACAGCGACTTCTCCACCACGAGGCAGCCCGGGGTTGCTGCTGTGCCCTCTGCTGCTGTGCCCAGGTGATGGATGCCACACTGCAGCCACTGCACGTCCTGTGCAGCAGGGCTCTCCCAGAGCACGCTGCCGTTGGTGCCAGACACGGCAGTAATGAAGGCACAGGGAGATGGAAGCCCTGGGGAGAAGAGGTATCAGAGGGAGCTGCCCCTGCAGCCACCCAGGAGCTGGGACTCACCCAGCCCCTCTCCACAGCCAGTTTTCTCTCCCAGTCACTAACTGGAAATAGAAGAGAAAGGACAACCCTCACTAAAGGGTGCTTTTGAATCAGGTACCTTCATCCAGACAGGATATGTTGAAGCTGTTGCTGCCATTGCTGGATTTAAAAGCAAAGAGCACATCTTGTACTCTGTCTTCATTCACATCTTCTATAGCAAGGAACGGGTAGGGCACTGCAATAGAACACAAGCCAGGCTCTGGTGAGGATTTTCCTAGCCCACAACAGACAAAGTTGGAGCAAAACACAAATTCCTAGAGACCTACTCACTGCCTCCATCCTGGACAGTGTAACATCAGGACAAATTGGATTTATTTTAAAAAAACATGTTCACAAGCACCAAGTACAGGAAGTTAGTGCCAAACAATTTTTTAAATTTGCTATCCCCTAGAGGATTTGTCTTTTTCAAGAGGCAAGCAGCCAGAATTTGAACTATGCTGAACAAAGAACAATTCCGGTCTTAGAGTGGGGCTGCTATTCTCAAAGTATAAAGAAGCCTCACCCAAGCCCCATAAAACCCAGATTCTCCATCTTTCTATCAGGTAAAAGCAGATTTCTTGAGCTCAGAGTAGCAGAATCTGGGATGTCTGTAGCACCACACACAGCTCAGTCCCTGCTGTGAGCACTATCTCTGCATTTACAGCACATCCAGCACAACCCACTGCACACAAGATTAAAGAAAAGCTCTCCCAGAAGCGACTGCTGAGCCACTGGGGAGCAGGACCCAGGCTAAAGAGCCAACTAAAGCAACCAGAATAAAAATAACTATAGTAACTATAGAGCAATTTATTAAAAAAACAAGATGGAATTATTCTTCTCCCCTTCCTGTTGGCCATGGGGAAAAGGGAGAAAGTCAAAGAGACAGAGGAAAAAATGCCTAATTGCCTCCAACCTCAGCTTGAGCTCCAAAGAAACATTTTAAAGAGCAAGCTTCAACAAGGGTTTATTCCCAGACACCCTTTCTCTTTTTTTTTTTCTTGTGAAGGAGGCCAGCCTGCTACCTTGTTACCACTTCAGGGCAGCATCTAATTTCTCCACAAAATCCTGTAAACACCCGCTGGAAGACCACTTATGATGGGCCACTGCTTATCCAGGTCAGATATTCACAGCTCTGGCTCCCAAGGGCTGCATCCCTCCAGGTCTGGCTCCACACTGTGCTTAGGTAAAGGCCCACAACCCAAATTCATGGCACAGAAAGGAAAAGGACTCCTGGTAATTATTTATTCTGCTGCAGCAAACTCACCTGCATTGTTGTAGTACTGGAACCATGTTCTTTCTGAAACTGGCCTCTCTGGGCAGGGAATGATGAAAGAGAAAGCAAACACAATGATCAGGCAGAGGAACAGGGAGATGAAGAAGGCAGCAGTGCGCCACCGGGACAGCCGGGAGAGCCCTGAGGATTTGACAATCCTTCTCTCCACGTAGTGTTCATGGTTCTCCTGAGCTTTTACATCCTCAGTCTTCAGAGGGTGGATCTCAGCTTCTGAGTCCTTGTTATCCATCACAGCTCATTCATCGATATTCAGACACTCTTCTCCTCCTGCACCTGCGATAACGGAAAGAGAAGTTAAAATACATTTTGAAATATATTTTTAAAACAAAAATTAAAATATTCTGTTACTACCTCATATTCACACTGGAAACATTTAACGGGAGGTGAGCAAACCAGTGTATTGTCATAGAGCTGGATACAACACACTGCTGGTGCCAGAGGTCTCCCACACAGAGCAATGGAGAGAGTCTGTGGGATGCAGGAACAGCACCAATTCTTCTCCAGAGGAGGAAACCAATTCTGCTAGAGCTGGACAAAGAAGGCTACAGACCCCATACAGAAGGGACTCACTGATCTGCAGGTCTCCCTCAAGAAAAAGCTTCTTTTGTTGCAAAGACTTCTTGCCACCTCCTGTGTTTATCAGCCTGACTCCCAGCTGGAGAGGTGAAAGGAAACACTTGTGACCTTTATATCCCAACATAAGGCTGTTCTCTACTGCAATGTGCACTTGAGCTTCCCCAGGAGAGAGAGAAGGAAACACCAGCATGTTCTGTATAGGAGCAAACCAAAGCTATTCAACACCTTCTTACATGAGAAACCACTGGGTAAGTTCAGCAACACAGCCCTGCAGAAAGCAAGAGTGATGACTTCCCTCCCCAGAGAAAAAACAAGGCAGGAGTTGAGACTAAAATCAGGCAAATTTTATTTCATCAGACTGGAAGAATTAACAACTGCTATTTTAGCTTCTCCTGCTACAAATCATAACTTGGGCTACAACTACAGAGGGGTTCTGTGATAATTTGTTGTGAAAAGTTGGGGGGAAAGAGCCCTAGTCAGAGGAGCTAAGTCATTACCCACAACAACAATAAAAATCCATGTTCTATACAGATTCTCTGATAGTGCTTCTTTAAAAAAATACCACAAGGGAAGAACTAAAGAATAACACATTCCAGTAGGCTTGGAAAAAGCTGCTTGACAGTGTTATTAAAAGTCATATCAGAACAAATAACCACAACAATCAAGCCAATTTTCCATGACTGTGCCCCAGCACAGTCACATGTCTGGGTTGTCCACTGCAGCCATTTACTTCCCCAGCAGAAAAGAGCTTAAAGTCAGCACCAACCAAGTGCAGAGAGCCTGGGATTTCAACTCCAACAGCAACAGGGCTCACTGTGTCTCACATTTCTACCCAAGCTCATTTACAAGTTCTGTGAAACACGAGTCACCCTGAGAGGCTCAGCCCCTTCAGGCAGCTGTGGCTCCCCAAGCTGTCCCTGTCCCATTGCAGAGGCCTCTTCTCTTCTGGGTACAAATCACAGGGGGACAGATCCACGGCAAGGCAGTTCTGAGGCACAGAATCAGCAGGTCAGCCTGCCACTGTTAACTCTTTAACCTGCTGGACTTAGAAGCACTCGCTCCAGCCTGAGCACTCTGGCATTTGTTCTACATCAAGCACAGGATCTCACTCTTGTACCTGATGTAGAATACTTTAATAGATTAATTATAGATATTTTGTGATAATTTAATTCAACCTGCAGAATACCATGCAAAGTAATCAATAATGCACCTTATTCCAAAGATCTTACTCCAAGGATTTCATCTGCCCTTCTCATCAGTCCAGCAGCCACAGCAGGGACATGTACACGAGGCTGGTTGTTCCCACACCAACAGCAGGCACCTGACGGGTAGGAAAGCTCCAGATGGAAAGGGGAACAACAGATCAAGTGGTGTTTTCAGCCTCTCCCCGAGCTGAGCATTGCCCTTTTACTGCACCAGGCCTTGAGCAGGTTCAAGGTACAAGGCTCCAGGCACAGGCTGAGCAGATGATTCACTGGCGTGGAGCAGCCACAGCCACAGTGATGGGGACAGTGGCAGGAGTGAGTTATGTGACCTCTGCTGTGCTGGGGCAGGTGGCTCTTGTGTCCCTGGAGTGCCCATTTCCAGCAGCATGGAGAGGGGGATCTCAAAACCAGCACGCACAGCACAGGTTACAACAGGGCTGCAGCACAATCCCACTGACTTCTCCAGCAGAGCCCCCACAACCTCCCAGTAGAGAGCTGGGAAAGACCCAGGGCACACCAGCACCTATGAGAATTCCCAAAAGGAACCTAACCCACGTTTCTCCCCTCTCCATCCAAAAGGGACACCACCTAACACAGCACTGATGGCATATTTTTATGACTCACTATAAATCTCACCACTGTCATCCAGATGGGGATGGGAACAATAAAGAAGCAGTAATTATCCTGACAACCCCAGTAATTCCCCTCTTTTTTGCAGCAATGACCCTACAGAGCCACCGAGCACAAAGAGCCCTCAATGCCTTTAAAGCAATTCTCTCTCTTTTCTTTCAGGGTTTGAATAATGCCCTTTGCACCCCTGCCAGAGCAGAGGCAGTGCCAGAACGAGGACCACGAAGGTCAATAGCAAAGACTCCAACAATGAAGGAAATCCCAGCGCCTGCTGCTGCCAAAGTACACGCTGGCAGCAACTGGAATGGCCTGAGCTGGGAACAACAAAGAGGGCTGGTAATCAGTTTAATTGGAGACAAGCAGAAAATGATAGCCTGCATCTGAGATGGTTTTACTGTCCTCTAGCAGCTGACATCTTGTCTCCTGCCGGAAGAGGACACAAAATAATTCAGCAGAGAAGTTCAGTGCATCCAGGCACCTTTCAAGGGAGCAGGCAGTGACAGGATTCCGTGTTGCTGCAGTGTAACACACACTACCTGCAGTAGATCTAGGGATGGGAGTAAACATGGGAGAAAGACCTTGTGGAATGAGAAATAATTAGAAAACACACACAACAAAGCCAAACTGAACCCACACAGGCCAGAGAGTGAGGCAGCACAGCCAGGATGTGCATCTCAGACTCCAGGGCTCCCAAGCTTTAAAGGTTGCTTCCCACAGCCACGGACGAGTTGGGAGCAGCTCCCCAGCCCCAGCTGAGGGGGGAATGAACATCCCCTCCTGTACCACAGGAATAACAGGGACAGGACAAACCCAGCTTTACTCACCTTCGCTGTCCTGTTTCCTGAAGCCACAGTCCAGGTTTACAGATCTGATCTGCCTCAAACCAGCAACACTTGCACAGCTAAACCCAAGGGACAAATCAGCAGCAGTCAGACAGAACTGCCTGACAAGCACGGAGAACCACAGTCAGGTGGATGAAGACTGGTGACAGAAACCATTTAAATATCCACGTACTGGAAAGGTTTAACTCATTTTCCACTCATAAAACACCAAACCACAGCATCTGGAATGTCACCAGGCACCAGTCCTTCCCAGAAAGTTTCTAGCAATGTGCTGTAACTTAGATTTGATGTTCAACTCATTTTAATCTTCCACAGATTGACAAAATCAGGTTCTGACTGGACATTTTAGGAACAGCATTTGGCTGGTTTGATTCTGTTTGGTTGGTTAGTTTAAGCACCGCAGAGGTTTCCTTCCTGTCAGCCAGAAATTGTTGAAGCCCCAAGCTGCAATCAACAAAGACAAACCAGCCAGGTTTTGCTCTGAATAAGATGCAACATTCCCATCACAGCTACTTCCCATTAGCAGACTGCTGGGTTTGATCCCATGCACAGTGTCACACTGCAGCAAACTCACTGGGCAGTCACCTGCTGTGACATTCGGTTTCAGGTCATTTGTTCCTTTTTCTGCAGTCCCACTTCCATCAGGACAAGAAGAAATCACATGTAAGATTTCCCAAAATGACCTTTGCTCTCCCAAAAATACTCAGGCTGTATGCTGCATACAGTCTTATCATTTTGCTGGGTCATCTGCAGCTCACAACTCCTTCCTGGCATCAGGTCACAGCCAAGGGCTGGCCAGGGACACTGACCCCAGGAGACCAACCCTGTCTGACACTGGAGCTCCTCTGCTCCTGGCCATGTCCCTAAGGCCTTTCTAAGGACAGTTAGTAATCCAAATCCACCAATGAGACTTGTGTGGCTCTGGCACAGGTTTCCCAGAGAATCTGTGGCTGCCCCATCCCTGGAAGTGTCCAAGGCCAGGTATGATGGGGCTTGGAGCAACTTGGGATAGGTGGAAAGTGTCTCTGCTCATGACACAGAGAGGAATGAGATGAGGTCTCTTCTAAATCAAACCATTCTGGGATTCTCCTACTGGAGCTGTCCTCAGGTTCTTCTGAAACGACATTTAACCCTCCAGTGCAGACACAGAATGTGCCACAGAGCATTCACAGCAAGGGAATTTGAAACTCCTCCAGAGCACAACCACCTTGCAATGTGATACATCTGCCATTTGTATGAGAAAACTCTTATCCAGGGCAGTTTTCACTACAGAGTTTAAATACAGAAATACAAACTGTTCAGGGAAGAGCAAAACAAAATCCAGTATTATTTCCATGAGAGCAATGGGAAGATCAAAACTCTAAGGTGAAGAACAGCATTAAAGCTGCATGGAACTGATTACAGGTCAGGCCAGTAATAACAACTGAGCTGGAGAAACACCAGCCATTCATCATCCCTGGGCTTACAAGCTCCACGGCATCCAAGCCACTCCTCTCACCAACTCCTGCAGATCCTTTGTCCCAATTCCAAGGGACAAGCTGCCAGTGGGGCCCTTGAACCTCCCACATCACAGACACCCCCACCTCACCCACAGGGCTCCCCTCTCACCTCAGAAGCACACTGACATCCCTCACTGCCGCAGACTGAGTGCACAATGGACTCTGGAGAGATCTCTGTGCATGAAAATCCCCTGGAGAAGGCTGTGGTCATTTCATGTGGGTTTATTCAAAATACAAAAAAAAGTACATTTTTTAGGTGGAGCACTCACTCCACAGGTCAGAATTGAATGAGAGATTTATGCCAGCATGAAAGAAGTGTTCAAAGGCCAGGCTGGATGGAGCTTGGAGCAACCTGGTCTAATAGAAGGTGTCCTTGTCCATGGGGCAAGATAATGTTTATGGTCCTTTCTAATCAAAACCATTCCATGATTCTATGAAACAATGGCCTTCCTCCAGATGCTGTTGTCCTTCACAGCCACCTTCAAGAGAAACCACTTTTCTCTCCCAATAAGTGGAATTTTTCTTTCTGCCACTTGAATACACACAGAGCAAAGCTCCCTTACAGGCCACTCCACCCACACATGCATCCCTAGGGAGCTTCCCAGCTCCACAGGCAGCCCAATCCTGCCCTGGTACCGGGAAGGGCTGGCTCCAGTCCCTCCCTGCAGGACAGGCTGCCCCTCTTGCTCTCAGCTGTTACGCAAGATGTTTTTGCCTTACAAAAACGGAGAAGAGGCTGGAAATGAGGTCGGAGTTGAACACATTGCAGAATTTTTCTTTCGGCAAGAAGCCCTGTAACTCAGGCCTGCAAACCAGGCTTGTGGATCCCGACGGAAAGAGAAACAAGACTTTAACCCTCTCCAGGAAGAGAGCAGAGCTCTGGGTGTGCTGAGCTCTGCAGAGGTGAGGGGCTTGCTTTGGCTAAAGCTCAGACCTGCAGTCCCAGGTGCTGCCTCAGCAACTCCCCAGGCCCCTCTCAACCACCAGCCTCGGGATAAAGGACCTCGGATCAGAAGGAGCAAGCTGGGGTTTGGGAAAAAGGAACAAATTCTTTCCCAGGCTTCTCACTATGGTTTGGGGGAACTTCTTGAGCTGCTCAAGGCGGACAGCGAAGCGCTCCGGGGCAGCGGGGAAGGCCGCAGGGCTGGGCTGGAAGCGCTGACAGCCGCGGGCTCTCACCTGCCCGGCCAGCGCAGACACAGCGCGGCCCGTCAACAGCCCCGCCCGCGGGGGCACCGACCCCGGCGCTGTCACTGCCAGCCCCGAGCTCCCGGAGCGGGCGGCAGCGCGTGGACAGCGGGGACGCTTCGGGAGCCGGCTCCGTTCCCCGAACGCCCCCTCAGAGCGCGGAGGCACACTCCCGGGACAAGGCCGTGTTCTCGGGGCGCACCCACGCAGGGCGTCAGGAGCCCCTCTTGCGCCGGGAGCGGCCCAGAGCACCCCCACGCTCTGCCCGGGTGCCCCCGCGGTCCCGGCCCGCCCCGCTCCACACTCACCCCGCGCCGCCGCAGCCTCCGTCACTTCCGCCTCCATCCCCCGCCGCACGGCGGAAGTGACGTCACGACGTAGGGTGCGCTTCCGGCCGGTGTGGCGGGGCCCGGCCCGGCCGGTTTCGGCGGCGGCGCGGGCGGAGAACCCGCAAGAACGAGTCCGGGCAGCAGCGGGAGCCACAAACACAGATTTTTAATGCGCTCAGACCGCGGGAGAACAGCACAGGCACGTACAGGCACCCCGAGCGCGCGCCCGCCGCCCCCCGCGCCCCACGCGGAGGTTACAAAAACAGCACGTGAAATCGCGGAATTAATTGTAAAAACCGACAGGGAAGGGGCGCATGCACTAGGGACTGACACCGGGGGAAGCACCGCGGCGGAACCGGAGCCGCGTCCGGGGGGAGAGTGGGGAAGGAGAGAATGGAGAGAGGGGGGAGCGCCGGCCGGAGCCGCCCCTGGGAATGGCAATTAGCGGCGGTAATTAACCGCGTCACCGAGCTAGCGAGCAGCCGCCAGGCTCGAGCCTGCCAGCGCCCGGCCCGGCCTGACGAGCGCTTCACTCGCACCATTCCCGCAATGGGGGTCTCGGCTGGGGCTGGCACAGCCCGGCGCCTTCCTGCCCTCGTGGGAAACAAACCGAGGTACAAATCAGCGAGTGACAACAGCAGAGGCCTCCCACACGCGTGGGGACACGGCTGGTGCCTCTCCCAGGAGGGGCATACACTGGCACGGGCTCCATCCCGACTCCCCTCTGCCCTCGGCACATTCTGCCTGACTGGCCTTGGAAAACACACCAACGCATTGGTCTGCAGGTCAGAAAGCCCCACGGGGAAGCTCTGACTGCAGAGTGCACAGTAAATAGGCAGATGAGCTGTGGCTGTGCTTCTCTAGAGAAGAAACCAGCCAGGTTTCCCATTGCTTTGCTCACACCAACTACCTGAACTGTAAAGGTACTAAAACCAGACTCTAGCCCAGCTTAGAAACATGTTTCAGCTCATTTGGTCATCCTCAATTTTGAACAGCTTTCAGAATAGATCAGGGCCAAATTTTGTCTGTTTTGCCTTAGCTGGGCAAGTGGGGCAACTCTCAAGTGCTGGAGACATAAAAATGAGGTGGCTAAATACTAAAAGGAAGAAAAAAAAACAACTGATTTTTTTTTTAACATATATAAACAGAAGATAAAAATATAATTGAGAACCAGTGCTACTGGTGTGCTCACAGAGGGTCAGGTGGGTCTTTTGGAAAGGGCTGAAGCGTTACAAAGGTCAGGGCAGCTCAGGGCTCCAGGCTCAGCACGGCCCCGACCACTGCGCTCGCTGCATCAGGACAAACACGGGGTGTCCACAGTGGCCTGGACTGAAAACCATCCATCCAGATTTATTTATTCCTACTAGAACAAAATCCTGTTAAACAGTACGTAACTCTGTGTCTCTACAAACTCACAGCTATCTGCCAAACAATAAAAATCCCAAACTACAAAAGATGAGTTGTATTCAGTAAATATAAATGGGAAATTTAGGCTTTGTGTAGAATGTTTATCAGACTATTTACAGTGCAACACAGATCATTTTGAGTTCAGATCTCGCCAGCTTCTCTCTCTTCTGACCTCTTGGAACGAGATTTGCCATTTGTGCTCTCGTGCCGCCTCTCAGAAGAGCTCTTCTCTTTCCTCTCTCTGTCTCGGGACTTTTCTCTTGAAGATCGATCTCTAGAAGATCTGAAGTACAAAGTAAACCATCGCTATCAGCTTCACAACTAAAAATTGTCAAATACCCACCAAGCAGCATCTTTCCCTAGCAGGGCTGTGGGATACAAGTTCCTTACAGGAATGTGCCTGGGTACTGTGGCACGGGGAGTGGATCCCCCATGACAGCAACTCTGAGCCCTCTGCGAGGTTTCTGAGGGAACTCGGGGCTCTGCAGCACCAAGTGCACAGCACAGCCTCTGCTACTCCTTCCTCTGGGTGATCCTTTCAAGCTGTTGCCACCAGGGGCTCTCTCAGGTCTTCCCTGCACCCCTTATTCTTTTTCAGGGCCATCCTGAAGTGCCTACAATTTCTTCCTTATCTCTGACTCAGCTCGGTTCATGGCTTCCAGAGCAGTTTTTTATTATGCCCTAAGCTACTGGCATTCTGCTCAAGAGCTTTAAATACCAACTGGATTCTTGGCTGGTTCAGCCCTGGGCTTCTCATTTTGCATCCTGACAGATGCTGGCTTTGGCAGCATCCTGGGTTCAAAGTCAGGATGATACAGATTTATATTCACACCCCACAGCATGGGCACATCTTTTCACAGCCACAGATTTTCAGCAGCACTTCCCTGTGTCAGCTCACGCAGAATTAAACAGGAGGCTTCACATTAGGTCTAATCTGAAAGGCTGTTTCTTGTGTGATTCCTGCCAGCTTAGGGAATAGCAGGATTCAAAAGGAGCTGATCCTGAGTGAGCTCAGCACAGAGGCTCAGTACACAGGGATTTTTTACAGTCACAACAGAAGGTATCTTAGAAGTTCCACTTTCATTCTGGTTCATTTTAAGGTTTGAAAATACTGCAAAATTGATATATCAAAACCCAACAACCATTTCATTTTCAACAAACTGTCATTTAACATGAGTCTGCCTGTTGACATTAGCTCTGCCTTTCCCACAATGCCTGCTGCCTGCAGACCTCCTACTCTGAGTTCTCCAGATCTTGTGGCACTCTCCATTTCTTTCAGCAAGTGAGACCTCAGACCAGCAGAACCAGAGGGCAGATTTCATTAACTCTCAAGGTGAAAAGAGAAGCTACCCTCTTTCAGGAAACAGGGTTTTGCCATTTGTTCTCTTGTTTTTGTTATGCTTTTGTAAACTGATCCTGGCCTATCCCCAGCTCTCAGCAATTTTGTGCAGGTGTATCACCTGGCCAATCCCCCTGCAGTCTCAATGGGCTGGTTTGGATGTGTTCAGGGGTTCCGAAGTAATCCCTTACCTGCTCTTTAGTAATAGTTATTACAGGATCTTCCTCACTTCCTAATTGTCCAAACTTCTTTTCTTTATTTTTCATGTTCAAGACAGATTTAAAAAAGCACTTTAGTATCTCAGCCATTGGAGAATCAACAGTATTTACACCCCCCCTTCAATTATTAACAGACTTATTTTTAGACCATTATTTCCCTCCCCTTCACCAGGTATCTTTAAAAGAAAAGTTCTTGTCCTTTAGCTAAACTGACACAAGACACAACAATAGGTTTGTTTCTAGAATTGCACTTGAGTGCTGGTGCCTAATCAGGTGACAGTGCTAAAGTACTCCCCTATTAACCAGGAGTCTAAAAAAATCCAGATCTAACCCAGGAAGCACCTGGAGGCAGACTTGCTCTTGGGCTTAGGACTGTAAAGGAACACAGTGATTCCAATCAATTTTTCTAATATTCTACACACACTTGCCTCATCCTTCCTCCAACACAGAGACTGTTCTGTTGAATTTCAGAAAACTTGAAGCCCTTCTTTGGACTACAGCGCTTCTCCTCAGAGACAGAAGAATGGTATTCTCCTGTATTTCTTTTTTAGGAGGAAAAAGTGCTGATTCCTAAAGAATTCTCTCTCAAGCAGCCTTCTAACAGAAGACTCTCCCCAGATCTCAAATCATAGACTCGTTCTCAATGCCAGCACTGAGAGAAGGAATCTGGGAAGCAGAATATAACTACAGAGGTGTAACATCCAAACTGCCTCTCAGACACTTAGCTTTTACAGGCCCAGGGAAGCTCCCTTAGCTTGGGGAGGGCTTTGTGCTGCTTCCCATCCAAGGAGCATCTTGAGGCTTAGCACTACAACTCAGGGAACCTGTTCTATCTGCTAGACTCTCCTCTCAGCTGGGATCTTGCAGTACAGCTGCTGCCCTCACGTGAGGCCACTGGGAAATCCTGCTTTGGCGCAGGAGCTGGCACAGGTCACTACAGCTGCTACAGAACCTGCCACGCTCCTCCTCGCTCTACGGGCCAGGGAGGTCACTGTGAGGCAAGGCCTCCCCTTCCCAGCAGCACTCCTGTCAGGAATACATACTTGTGTTTTGAGCTCCTGTCTCTGGAGCCCCGGCGGTGACCTCTGCTGTGGCTGCGGGAGCGGCTCCGGTGGCGCCTGTGTCGGTCCCGGGAGCGCGAGCGAGACTTCCGCCGTTCCCGGGAAGCTGATCTGGAGCGTCTCCGCCTCCGCTCCCGAGACCGTGATCTGGGGGGGACACACACAGCCTCAGTGCCTCAGATCTGCACCCCTGAGATACCTCTCAGACTCTGCTGAGTAACAAATACCCAGAGCATCAACAGCCCAGCGCCTGTGACATCCAGGGCAGATCACCCACACCACACCCAGCTGCTGCTCCTGCGCTTCGTGCTACCAACAAAATGCCAGTGGGTTATTCAGTTTCCTGGAAAGCTTCTAGAAAAAGCTCCCACCATTATTGTAAGCACATGGCAAGGGCCAGAGCAGAGCTTACACGCCTGTATCGCTCACAAATGAGACCATAAGTAGACGTAAGTGGCCTGTGAAATTACCATAACCCTAAGAGAATCTTCCTTTGTGAAAGTCCTGCACTTTAGAAGCAGATTTATTTCACTCTGCTCTAAAAATAAGAAAGATGCCAAAGGAAAGCAGTAGACAGGGAGATCTCCAGATTATCACAGAGAATGTTGCCATAGCATTAAGGCATTCTCTTCCTAGAGACGTGGGGGTTTTAATCTGAAATCTCTGTATTTCCATGTCTGAGGTATTATATATGTAACAGATACTTCAGACATTACAATCATGGCAGTATATCAGGTATTTATTGAAAGAGGCCTCGAGGACACTCATGAGCTCACACTCTGGAGCACACAGAGCCCATCCTGGCCAGGTGACTCAGCACCTGCTCTACAACCGAGCTGAGCAGCACCACTGAGGTGCCCATACTGCACTTCCCATCTCCTCCAGGGAGCAAACCAGACACTGAGGCATTGAAAGGACTCCATTAGTGAGACCCAGGAAAAACCTCAGTAGCTACAGAGAAACACAAACAGGCATTTGGGAGAACTGCAGAACTGGGAACTCACCTTCGGCGATCTCTGTTTCTTGATCCAGACCTAGAAAGAAGAGGATAGTTAAGTGAGAGAAGTTATAATACAGCCAGTGTTTTTCAGTAGGAAAATTCATCCTAGCAGCTCTTCACAGGAATAATCAATACCTCAAGAGATATATTAGTTAAAAAAAAAAAAAAAAAAAAGCTTGCAAATAAAACATTCACTTAGCTTCACTTTTAGGAGCATGAAAAATTTGTCAAAAGCTGCAAAACATGAAATTCTGCACACTGAGCTTCCTGTCACTACAGAAAAGGTCTAGAAACCAGGCACTATTAAAAAAGCACCCCAGTGAACCTTTCCAACTAATTTTCTGTGTATTTTTGTTACATTCTCTTTACTTCTTGCAGTGAAACACCAGCTGGATCAACTTAACATTTCCAAGAAGTGCCACTCTCCAGTCATAAAGACATCTGCCAGTTTTCTGATTTTGGTTATCTGAGGCAGTTGCATGTTAAACGGGTTATAATAAAGAAAAAAACCCAGCCTTTTCTCACTCCTTGTATTTGTTTACCAAACATTAGAAGGAAATTTGCATCAATAATTTTTTCCCTTTTGGGGAAGATAACTAGGAAAAAAGAGGGGACATAGCTACAAGGAAAGAACAAGTGACAGAGATAAACTGAAAATCCTTAGAAAGCACTTGAGAAGAATAATCCAGGCTTTGCTATCATTTCTCACATTCCAGGAGCTTCAGAGCTCGTGTGGCACTGTGAGCTGACTGCTGTCAGCATTAGCTCTTGACAGTTTGTAAATAACAACGCCAGAATTCTTTCAACTTCAGCAGCACCATTACTCAGCACCACTTAAAATACCTCTGCACATGGAAGCTGCACCCTCCCTCTTCCTCTGTGGCCACATTTCACAGCCAACTGAACAGTCTCATTTTGCTTTAATTAAGGAGTGGCTCCTCTCCCTGTTTAGTGCCTTAGACTCACTCCTGTAACTGCTCCCCACTGCACACAGACTCACAGAGAGGTTCCATTTACACGCCACAGAGCTGTTCTGGCATCCTGTCATGAAAGCTACACACAGACAAGAATTTAAGAAAAAACAGAGAAGCATCTGTTTTAATATCATTTAAATCTATGCCTGGATAAGACGAAAATCTATGTGCACTGACATTTCTTCACAGTAAAATGAGATTGTTCAGTCATGGTAGAAAGTTAAAAAACCTCCCAAATTTAGAAAGGAATTCAGGTTAGAAGTGTAAACAAAGTGGAGCTGCAAATGAAACATGCACTGTGGCAACACACATGAGCAGGTGAAGGAAAAGCTGATAAACCAGGAGGGCAAGGCAGTAACCACACACCTCCATTCCCACGTAACAGAACCTGACAGAGCAGCACGACCTCCTGTAGATTCCTGGCAGGCAGCTGGATTTTTGTGGTGGTTGTAATTACTCCAAGTTCTTAATGTTCTTTTTCATCCTGATCACTTTATTCTGATCCACCAGTGCACACATCCACAAAAGCCCTTCCACATCCCCTGAAAAATCTGGCTACCCTTCCATGCCTATCATCTGAGCAGGAGTATGCACAAGAAACATCATAATCGCTCCCTAGAACCAAACTTCAAAATTCAGGAAGTATCCAAGAAAAAAGCATTGTCCTTACTAACCCATTGTACAGCAAGAGACAAAAGAAGACTGCTGTCCATCGGACCAAGAGGCTGAGCAAGTCTATTTTATTTTTAACTCTTCTTTTTTTTTGTCCTTGTATCACAGAGACTTTCTGCTGAGTTTCATAACCTGTCTTTTGTGCAGCTTAACACAAAGGAAATCCATTTGGCATCTCCACCAGGCTTGTTTGCTGGTGTACTCTGGAAGCAAACACCAAGGTCTGCACTTCCCAGCATGCCACTTCTCCACAGAATTCCAGCCTTGAGCCACCAGCAACATCACACAGGACTTGTGTTTATTACCACTAAGGAAGGTGGTAATCCAGTTCACTCATTCCTATGTGGAATCACAGTTTATGGACAAATTAATTACAGCGGTGAGAGGCAGAGTTTCACAAGGGAATGCACAGATTTCCAGGGACGTCACAGTGCCTGTCAGTCACCAAAGACTCACAAAGTCAAGCCATAGTCTCTCTTACTCAAGTAACACCATGAAGGTGCTGTACAGGAGGATATGACAAGAAGAATTCTCAAGGAAATATGTTTCCTGTGATTCCTCAAAGCAACAAGCTCTGGATAAGAGAGGCTGTCTGGAAGGTGATAGAAGACATCAATTAGTTTTTGATGGAAAAATGCCTCTGTGAGCATGGTGTGCATAGCTCCCAGCAGGTAAGTGACCAAGAAATCTGGATCCTAAGCTCAGTTTTGACACTGAGTGTCCACTGGGAGAACTGTCCTCCCTCGGGTCAAGTTCCCATTTTGGAGAGGCGGCTGATTTGACCTCTTCTGTCTGGCACTTCTGACTCCTTCCTAACAAGTTTTTCTGTGGAGCACACAGGTGCCTCTGCACAGAGCCAGAGCAAAGGCCAGCCAGTCTCTAAGTACTGTCACATATGGAAAAGCAAGAACTTAGACATGCAGTTCTTAATGCTTTCCTATTTTAAGCCTTAAATAAACACCCAAAAGCAGCTTTCAACCCCCCTCATCAGATGCATCCACATATGGACTACCTGCAAAAACAAGAGGCTCTTCAGCTCTCAAGAATAGAGGGCTTGGGCTTTCAAAAAGAAAAACAAACCAAACACTAAAACAAAACCACAGGCACAGCATAGGAGGAAGAAAACCAGCATTTTGAGTAGATGTGCATCAAAGAGATACAGAAGGTTCTTCCTGAACAACTCTGTTGAGCAATTTACACAAATGACCTCCAGGAAGAGGCACCACAGAGATAAAGTAAGCCCCTGTTAGGCAGAGTCTTGCTGTGGAGCTGCCATGAAACAACTGCATGAAAAGACACTTCCCATTTCACTTCCACATCTCTGACCACAGCAGGATCAACAGCAGTCCCTTTTGATTAATTACTGCACTCATAAGCTGCTTCCAGATCCTGCAGCTCCCAAGCTCAATTGCATTACAAGTTGCATGGGTAACAAAGTCGTGAGGCTCTCCACGAAGTGCTACAGTGCAACAGAAAGCTGCAGCATGAACTGCTCCTTCATATCACACCAAGCAATCCCCAGAGAAAACCCACTAGAACACCCTAACTGGAGTTATGCATAACATGCATATAATAATATGGATAATGAGTAACAATTTGGGGCTCACATCTTCATAATACACTAAAATCACCATGCTGCTTCATGCTGGTATTTGTCAGCAATTCCAGCAATGTATAGCCAGAGCCAGTATCATCCTAGAGCACACTGCAGTTATAAATCTCATACTCCTCAGATAAACTCACCCTTCAGCTGACTCTGAGTTTCAAAAATAGCTCTGCACAGGCAGCAAGGTTGGGGTCTTTTTGATGCAAGAAGTACACGAGGAGAAACACACAAAGTAACCAGGGAGATGCTGTGACAATCAGAACAGCATTCCCACCCAGCCACTTCCTCTGCCTGACCCCTGCAAATAAGCACCCTCCCCACACCAGGCTGTTTAACTGAGCTGTTTACACATAAGATGCCTCTTCAGTTAAATTACAGAAGAAACTGTTTTTCCAGTTCAGCCGGCAAGATGCAGAAGAGCTTGTCCTGAGAAAATAAATGTTCCAGCCCCTCCCACTGCTCAGGAATTGCATCTGAGCAGAAAGTGACACACATAGCTACAACCACCAGAAGCAGCCACTCCTTGGGATCCCTCAGTTTCCTTAGGAAATGCTTGCCAAAGCTATACCAAAGCATCCCACTTACTGCATAAAAGTTACAGGCAGTAACTGCTTGGCTCATGGACACCAACCTGTGTCACCTCCAAGCAGTGAGGAGGGCTGTCCAGGGAATTTCTGCATGACTAGTGACTTTTGAGCAAGCCTAGTCCTCACTCATCTTAAACTTTCCCACTCAGATGCTCTGGATGAGGGTATTTTATCCAGATTCCCTGAAACAGGGATTAGACAAATATAAGCCTGAAGACTGCAGGGAACTCCCATCTTTCAGACACACAGTGGAGGTTAAAATACATGTACAATCACTCTAAGGTGGAGGAGTGGATGATTTATGCATTATTTTTATCTTTAACTGAATCCCAAGATGCTCACACAGCATCTTTAGCACATCCAACAGCCACTCCAGAAGCAGATGCTGAATTCCTGCAATGCTCATGTGCAAGGAATCAGATACTTCTAAACTTCACAGGCCAGTTCCCAGGTCCCACTCACCGTCTGCCCATCCTCTCTTCTCGTTCTCTCTCCTCTCTCCGTCTCAAACGATCCTGGTTTCTCTTCTCTTGCTTTTCTGCCACTGTTTTCTAGGGGGGAAAAATAAATCCACATCATATTTCAGCCATACATACAGGCATTTTTTAACAATCAGTAACAGGTCAGATCTGCAGGAAAACCATTCTAATAGCAAGACAAAGAACCATTTCACTGCATTTTATGTGCTAAGTTAAGATCTCTGTCAAGGTTCTCATTTTTCTCAGTTGAGGCACTCAACACACTGTGAGTGAGGCACAGGAATCACAACCCTTACTCAGCTAAAGGTCTCTGCTTGCAAGGCCAGTAGCACAACCCATTACGAATCATTTCAGAAAACTCCTAATGGCTTCAGCTACTCAAGATCTTTTCACTGATAGAACCATGTGAAACTTCAGTTCAAACATTTCATTGAGAGATTTCAAAGTCAAAAAAACCCAGAGTAAAAATTTTCAGTCATGTTAATGAGAATGACTGTACCGAAGCTCCAATGAATAAATTACAGCAGTGCTCTGGTTTGACTGATTCTGAGGGTACATATTTAGTTACCCAGAAAAGACAGAACAGAACCCAAGACAAGGCTAAACAAAGCTCTCTTTGATGTTTTAGGCATTCTGCAATCGGAAATTTCTGATCTTTTACAAGCCCTGTGCAAGGAATTCTGTAATAATTTAATAGAAGCGTTCAAGGTCTTCTGAGCTTTTACAAGCCCTCTGCAAAGAATTCTGTATTAATTTAATAGAAGTGTTCAAGGTCTTCAGAACTACAAAGAGAAGGTTTAAAACAGAGAGGATTACCCTCAGCTGATCCAGTTTCTCACGAATCTGAATGAAACCCAAGTGTAATTTGCCTCCGAAGTGGTCAGCAAGACGCCGGTCGTTGTCATGGAGACCCAGATATGCTGAACAGACTTCACACACACGCAGCTTCTGCTGCTGGAAACTGGATGCAGGCATTGAATTTCGGTATTCTTCCTACAGGGAGGCAAGAAAACCCACACAAATGTCAGGGAACCTTTACATACACACAAGCCTCCAGGGAAATCCCTGCAAAGAATTCCTTTGAAGAATCAAAACCCACCCTCACACAAAAGAGGTGCCACACAAATGCTTTGTGGGCACAGCTAACCCGACAGTCTGTCCCTGCAAGGGACTGATGACCAAATATTTCAGAGGACGAAGCTCTCCCCGCCCCAGTCAGCTCTCTGCACTAGACAAAAGTTTCTAAAAATCTTTTCATCCACCACACCACCACCTCCTTGCTGGCATATGGCTGGAAATGCAAAAGGAGGTGCTGGCACACAGGAATAGAGGGAGAAACCAACCCAGCCTAGCCCAGGCTCCTGTGACAAATCACAGGAGAGCCAACACTGTACCTCTGCCTCTTTCTTTTTTGCTCGGACTTTCTCCACTTCCATCAGGATCTTTTGAGACTCATCAACATTTCCTTCAGCTCCCAGCTGTTCAGCTTTAGCTAAGAGTTTTCCAATATCTTCATTCAACTCATGTACTTTCTCTGCCTGAAGAGAATAATTAGATTTTAGTAAGACAAAACTGTGATAAAGTTTGCATGACAACTTTTTTTTTTTTTAAGAAATACTGTGTAATGAAATCTGTTGTTGGAAGATGACCATGGATCTCCAAAAGTCCCCAACAAAAGGGACTGGTGGATCAATGTCAATGAAGTCACAGACATGTGGCAAAGAGAGAAACTGGATGTGGAGAGATCACGATCTGCCAGTCATTTCTGGCTTACAGGTCAGCATAGAGGCCATAAAATCAGCTTCAGAAATATCTTGTATTGGCCTAATTAGGCAAATTCCCAAAAAGGAAACTCCATGAGCATTTGTTACATGAAAAAAAATCATGGGATGATGGACTTATTATTCTAAATTATTGTAATAACATTTCATAGCATGAGGAAGAAGCTAATATGCTTTATTTCCATGCTAAAGCAATCTTTTAGAGTCCATGGTGCTCTTTAAGTTTGCTCTTCAGAATGGCCAGAGTAGCCATTTGAGGAGCGTGACTGGAATCCCTAAATTCTCTGTGGAGCCTAACTCCCCAGTATCACTGGTGTCAGAGAAACAGAGCACCAGTGCTCCCACTGAGACTTTCAGAACCAGTGTTTAGTGAGGGGCCAATACCTTTGCAGACACTTCAGCACTGATCTCTTCCTGTGTCTCAGCCAGGCGCTTTTTGGCCAGTTCTGTTCTCCTGTCACATTCTGCAATGAAGGACTCCAGGTGATCCATTGCCTGCATGATCAGACAAAGAAATATGAATGAAGGTGCTCTCTGTGCCAGATGTAGATTTGACAGCCAACAGCTACAATCCTGTATAATGCACAAACAACCTCAAGAACAGATGCTTAGAGAAAAAAAAAAATGACACTTAGCAGAACAAGTTACATTTGACTCCTGCCCTGTAAACCTGACCCAGTTCCTTTTCTCTGACACATCACAGGATGCTCACATCAACACGGCTTTGCACTGGAACTTCCTTCCTATGCAGAAGCAACAGGCACAAAGACAAAAGCACTGGAATAACATGAAAAGGAAAGACAGAATTGTGCTTTCCCTTGATCTGTTCCATCACAGAAAGGTGAGATGAAAGCTAAATCTGACTGAAGTTAAACTACTTTTTAGAAGGCCTTTAATGTTAAATCTCTTTCTGGGACAGGGCATCAGGTTACAAGAACCTGGTATAAAGCAGCAGGTGTGGGATCCAAGGAATGCCAGGAAGCCTCCAAAGAACTGGGCTAATGGGATGGCAAAGGCCATAATTACTTCTACATTCTGTAGTCAAGCAGGCAGGTTGACATTCAGGAAGCAGCTGCACATTCTGGACAGGTAACACATCAAATAACATGATGAGCTGAAATGGCCATTGAGTTTTGCTCTTCAGCCCAGTAACTTCAAGAAGCAGTTTCCCCAAAAGTAACTAGAATTTCTCCATACTTACATCCAGCTCAAAAAACAGGTCTCTCTCTTTACTTGCAATCTCATAATCTGCTCGCAGAGCCAAGTCATGGATCTTTGTACATTCTCCCAGGTCCATTCGCTGTTAAAAGAAAAAGAAGAACCCACATTAAGAACCCTCCGTTACAGCAACAACCAGCAGATGTCTCTTGCCAACGGCATCATAGCAAAATATTTTCATGAAAAGCAGCTTCCTGTTAACCTCTCAGTACCAGAACCACCCAGAACTCCTTTTCTAGGTGTTCTGGGAACATTAAAACAGCCCACATGCTTTAAGTCCAGTCCTACTCCTGCTCTAAGTCCCAGGACAGCCTCAGAAATGGCTGTGAAGGAGGTGGGTCCCCTTCAACAGGCACCAACTGCAAATGCCTCTTATCCTGGAGCCACAGCCCAGCAAAACACACCTGCACCCTGTTTAAAGCTCCTCTGAAAATGCACATCTGGGTCAGGATGAGCCCAAGTAACACATGACATATCAAACTGTAGGCCACACACAGAATGTCCCCTATCAACAACAAAAGGACTTAAAAGGATTAAGGGCTACAGCCAGTAGAAATGCACAGTCCCACACTTAGCAACAACAGGCTGTTAATTCCACAATCAGACCCTTCCCACATCCAGCTGCAGCCTGGAATTTGAAAACCTACCCAACAAAGTTAAGTCCTACACATAAGCCCATTTAATGAGAGACTTGAGAGCATCTCCCTTCCCAGAAAGCTGCCCTTCCCTCTCACTGCACTCCATGCAATTTGAATTTATTTTTCATCCCACCTAGTAGTTAACAGCCACATGAACCCAAGTCGATTATGTTCTCAAAACATGGAAGCTGCATTTCAACACTACCAATTTGTAACAAAGAACCTTTCTCTTACTCTTAGAGTAGAAAAAGAAAATGACATTTTGAAAGCCAAAATAATAAAAGCCCTAATCATGAGCCACTGTAGGAATGGCAGGGTACATGTCATTGCATGAAGGAACACCCCAACCCACACCCTCTTCTCTCACTGTCACTACCAGTCCCCAGAGCCCAAAACTCAACATGCAAAACAGGTGTCAACTCAGTGAACTGCTGAGAAAGCTGAACTGGGATAACACTGAATCCCTGGGGAATATCACAAACTAAAGCTGGGGACACTTACATCAAACAATCAACTCAGACAACAGTGTTTAGAATGAAGCAAAGCAACTAAAGCAAACTACCAGTTTATGCTCAGGTTTTCAGCAGGTGCCTATTACTGGATTTTATTTTCTAGAAAAAGAAAAAATTCCAGATGACTTGCCACTATTTAGCCTTCCTTATTTTGCTCAGATTTACCAGAACCAGGAGGCCACAGGCAGCAGGCTACAGAAACAGACACTGCATCCAGAATATTCCTGCTGAGCTCTCTAATGATAGAAATTTAATGCCTACAAAAAAGCATGCTGGTAGAGCTTGATCTTTAGAGCTTTTAGAGCTTGATCATATTCAACTTCAGGCAAACCACTTCAAAGAATGCTACAGAGTTACTGTTATTTTACCACAAAAATAACTTTCTATTATGTGACACATCTTTCATTCTTTTGGTTATTCTACTGAGATCACTTTCCAAGATAGGGAGAAAATAATGGTATTGGATATGACTGTCACACATTATAAATACTCCTATCTGAGCTCTTCCTGCAAGCTGAGCCACCAACCCCACTTCAGAGAAAGGGCTCTGACCACTTTAGAACAGCCAACAATGCTTGTTCTGAAGCTCCCTATTCCTGCTTGTTAACAGGTAATGAATCCCCCAACATCTTCCTCAGGGAAGAACATTCAGTTCTCACTAGCTTGTAAACCTCAAATCTTCTGCCATGTCCTTTGAGATGTTCTAGTGCAAGGAGCCTTCCACAGGTATTGCTCACTCAGGGTAAGATCACCAGCCCTTCTGCCTCAAAGCCTCCTCTCATGCCTCAGAGGGCTCTCATTGAACACTCGCCCTTCCCACAGAGATCATGACTTGCTCCACTCAGCACTGGCTGGTTTATAACACAGGTAACCAGCAGAGCCCGAGCAAAGATTTAACTCCTCATACACACATACTGAAGACATTTAGATTTAGATAATTAGTCCTGCTCACATTTGCTGAGAAATACACATTCTGAGGTATCACATGATCTCCACTGACCTGGCAACTAACCACAAAATGAAACTTCCACAAAGACGATGCTTTAACAATGATCACAGAGGCAGAGTTTCATCCAAGTGAAAAAGGAAATCACAGACCTCCCCTCTCAATCCACAAACAACAATTCTAGAACCTACAGATTTCAACTCCTATTTCCCAGTAGGGGACACAATTAATTCCCAGGATGTAATTTCCAAGGTATGTTCAAACACAGGCAGCTTTGAGGCTCATCTGTCCACCTCCTAGTGGAGCTGAAATTCAGGAGAACTGCCAGCTGCTGCCATTTCTAAATGTGCTACAATACTTTCACTGACAGAAATACGCTTCCCATGAGCTGCAGAGAGAACTCACCACAAATGATGTGGATGACAAGGACCCTGTAATAGCTCATGGGCTCACTAAACCAACTCTTGTTCTCCCAGAATGTTCCTCCTTACCCACAGAAACCAAAGAAAACCACTGTAGGTTATTTAGTGGCAAGTTTAGACAAGTTTATGGGGCCAGAAAGAGAATAATCACAGGAACAAAGCAACTTAAAATGACAGCTCTTACAAACAGGAACACTGGTGCACTTAAACAAAGCAAACATCAACAGGCCTCCTGCAGCTCTCAGGAATATTCCAGAACTTTGCTTACAGTCTGGACTCCTTTTCTTACTCTGCACCTGAAGGTCAGTGAGTGGGACTCCATCATATTTCACTGAGCATATCACCCCAAGGGATCAGCTTCCTGCTTGCCTTCAATCAGCTTCCCACTAAGGAATATCTGCACATGAAGGATGCAGTGGTAACAATGCCGTAGGGGAGGACACAACACAGCAAGCACCAGAAGGCTTGGAGCATCTGTTGGAAGTTTCCAAGAGGTCCAAGGTCCTGATTTATGCAGTAATACACAAAGAGATGAATTATAGCCCAGCTAGCTGAAACAGATTCACCCATACAGCTCTTCCTTTGCAAAGCATTGTAAAGTGCCAGTGAAGTTGCCTGAGATCACGAGGAAGGACTGCACATTCCAGCTAAGTTTCATTCTGTACTGGCAGCAGTGACAGCTGAAATGCTCTTCCTGTTCTGGACATCACATGTTCTTTCAACACAAATCTCCAGCACCAATACTCGCTCTGGCCCCCAGGAACCTGCTGGCAGAGGTGAAGAGCTCTACACTCTCTTCAAGGCTACCACACAATCATGTGAGTGAGCCATCACTTGTGCAGGAGTAGTCTTTCTTCCTGCTCCTGCAGTTTCTGAGCACAAACTCCACCGTGAGAGGGAAAGGACAACTCAGTCAAGACAAGTAACAACAGAAGCAGAAGAAACAAATTCTTCAAGATACTTCTTGCCCCAGGAGACTCACAACCCACTGAAACACTTTAGGCTTCCTCCATGCTTGGCACCAGCTCACACACATCACTTGTGTTGAACTACCCCTTCAACTCAGCATTCACCCTCTTTCTGAAAAACTGCCAGAAGAGGTAGAAGGCAGCCTTCATCTTCAAAACAACCTTTGGGCCCCAAAAGACTTGCAGAATCTCATGTCAAAAATATATACCCTGACCACAGTTACCAAAACAAACAGTGAAAGCTGAAAATTCTGAAATGGAGGTGAAATCACATGGAGACTGGCAGAGCAATCACTGAAAAACACGTGAGCTCCAAATGAATTTTAAAAAATAGAGGTACGGAGATTGGTATTCAGTTTTTCCAATCCTCTTCTGCAAAGGCAGCCACTGAGAAGCTAAAGTCTGAGTGCTCAGAACAGAGGCAGCTTTGCTACAGCTCTTCCTGCCACACTCCTGCTATGGCAGTGACACAAGCAGGGACAGCAGTGTCAGCGCTCCCTTTGCTGGAGACCCACTGTGTCCAGCCAGCTCCCTAATGAGCAGCAGGAAGGGCTATAAATAAACACAGCATCTTCCAACAATCTGGTTACGTGGACAGACACTGTGAATTGCCACAGCATTTCATGCAAACAGTGAGGGCAAAGATTGATTTCAAGCATCCATATTCCCCTCCACCCTGTGACTGTTGCACAGCCATGGTGACAAAAGACAGTTTTCTTTCCAAAGTCAGGCTGCAGCTTTCAGCTGGGAGCCTCAAATGAACACTTACTTCACAAGAGTTCACTGTTAAAAGCCCACATCACCTTCTGCTCTCAGAGGTAGCACGTGAGGCAAACATTTGAACACTGGCCAGCTCTGCTCTCACTGGGAGCAGCAAAGGAGCTGAGACAACTGTGTGAAACCAGTCGGGCAGAGTGACACAAACAACCAGCACTCAGAGAGCTGTGACCTGCCATCATCACCCCAATAACCATAGAAAATCTGCTCTTCCATCAGGGTTGGGGAGAGAAGACTGAAGATCTCCAAGGATTAGTGCAGCTGCTAAGAAAACACTTGCTAACTTGAAGATGCAGCAGTGAACCAAGGGCAGCACCCTTGCTAAAAGCTCAAAACCACAACAGGACAAGCTGCAAGCTCTGACCATCTCAAACTGCTAAAACAAATAATTTTGCAACTTCCCACAGGACTGTGTAAGAAAATGCATTTCAGGTGAATTCCGAGAGCTTGTTTTTTGGGGGGTTTTTTGAGAAGTGAGAGCAGTTCCATCACAGGCCACAGATATTGGAATTAGAATTGTGACTGCTCCCTAAACACAGAAAGCCTGATTTCTCCTAGAAGCCACCCATCCTCCTCACCAGAATCCTTTATTCCAAAGGACATACTTACTGTTCCAGCCAGGATATCATGGGGACAGCAATCCAGAAGGTGGCTCTTGCACACACGATCGTCTGTAAACTTCACCCTTTGTCTGGTTTCATCTCCTGAAATTCATGTGTGGTTTAAATAAGAGACATTAGAACACCAAGAGAACGCAGGCATTGGCATGAACATTTCATCTCAATATGCAGATTAAAATACTTGGTGCTCCTGCTCCCCAAAATTACTCAAAGAAAAAAGCTTAGAGGGTAACAGGATATTCTGGAACACTGATAATTGGCAATAAACACTATTTTAGCATTTATTCATCCAGTACACCATGTTAAACACGGTGCTGGCG
The DNA here is from genome assembly GCA_009812075.1 of Sialia sialis. Taxonomy (NCBI): domain Eukaryota; kingdom Metazoa; phylum Chordata; class Aves; order Passeriformes; family Turdidae; genus Sialia; species Sialia sialis. The sequence goes on from VRYO01002014.1 coordinate 13,795,040, forward strand.
AGCCAAGCAATGTCCAAGGCCTGTCATCCATGTAAAAAAAACAGCACAGCCAGAAGAGAAAAGGAGACAGGCTGGCTCCCAGCCAAAACCTGCTTTTTTTTCCACCCCTTTTTTCTTTTTTTTTTTTCCTCTGTGAAGAAGGGGCAGGAGATACCAAACCCCACACTATCAGATCACAAAACAGGGCTGTGCTGGGCAAAATTTATAGGCAGCTGCTCTTTGCTCAGGTGATAATTGAGCCATCAGTCCATTTGTTTGGAACCCAACTAGGCAGGGTGTGCTCTCCCAGGCCCTGCAAGGAAGGAGTTGGCAGGACCTGGCCTGGAACACACCATGTGCTTCCCACCCACAGCCCACCCTCAGAGGACATTTTACACTCAGGAGCCACTTAACGAGACAATATCAGAAAAGCAAAAAAATAAATAATAAAAAAAAGAAACGAAGTTAGTCAATACACACTGCGAGCTCCAACACATACTATACCCATCTGCATTCTTCAAGACCTCAGCTGCAGAATTTTATGCCCATTGTTGAAAAGTTTTAAAGGAAAAGCTTTCTTGCCCACACCTGCAGTAAGGAAGTCAGGGGAATGATACATAAAAGTAAAGGCAAAGTGGTAATGGTATGTGACAATTTTAAAGCTCATCTGTGCACATGACACAGGTATGTGTAATACTAAAGTATGAATATAGTTTAGGATTCACAAGCATCCAGGAATAATGTTGTGTCTACTGAAATTTTTTTAAATTTTTTTTTTCTTTCTAAGCTACACTTTTAAAGTTACTTGTGAAAAAAAGCAAACACTTTTTTTTTTGTTATAACAGCTTTAAAAATTGGTTGTGACTCACGGCTCGATGAACATGAGGCTTTTCTGCAACTCCCTTGCAGATTGATGTAGGCAGGCAAAGATACACTGAACCTTTATAAATAAAATAGAGGGGCCACAATTGTTCAGTTTGTATGAAATAAAAATATGGGAAGCAATTCAATAGCAACTCAATACACAGAGAAAGAAAAGCACTTATTCACTTACGAAACAAAGTGCAAAGTGCCTGGACAGCCCTGTTAACGTGCCAAAAGGGAATTTAAGTACCCAGCGAGTCGCAGAAGGGAGACACAAACCGCAGCGGGACCGTATTTTGCACGGGCTGTCACATTTCTCGTCTCGGACAGCACCCGGCGCGGCCGGCGCTGCAGGCACACCTACCTACGCGCCTCTGGACGTGCGGCCACGGAGCCGGCCCTAAGCCTGTCCGCGGCAGCCGGGGCCCGGAGCGGCGGGGCTGGGCGGCGCCGGGCGCTCTCTGGGGCCGGGGGCGCGGCGGGATCACCGCCGGCCAGGCGAGGGCCTTGCCGGGCTCCCTCCGCCCCAAGCGCCGACAAGCACAGGCCCGCTCCGCCGCCCCGAGGCTGGAGCCGGGCGGGCGGGGGCGGATCGCGCCGCAGGTCCGGAGCGGCGGCAGCAGCCGGGCCGGGCCGGGCCCCGCGCGGGGAGGGGGCCGCCAGGCCGCGGCGTTTCCTGCAGGCCCCGCCCGCCCCTACTCACCGTCCCGGGCCGTGCCCATGAGCTGGTCCAGCAGGGCCCGCATCTGTGCCTGGGCCGACATGGCGAGGCCGGTTCGGAGGCGGCGGCTCCGACCGAGACCGGGACAGGGGCCTGGGGCGGCGGCGGCGGCGGCTCAGCGGCCTCAGCAGCGGCGACGCGCGGCGAGCGCTGAGCGGAAGCAGCCCCGCCCTGCGCCGCGCTGCATGACGGGAAGGGTAGTCCGCCAGGGGGCGGGGCCGGAGGGGCGAGCCTGATGGGTGTGGTCTGAGCGCAGTTGCAGTGACGTCGAGGGCGCGGCTGATCCAGGGGGCGTAGTCAGGGGGGCGCGGTCGGATCGAGGGGCGCGGTCAGGCCCATTGGGTTGTGACGTCAAGGGGTGTGGCCGAGCCGAGGGCGCGGTCAGGCTGAAGGGGCGGCCCCAGCACGGCCCCGGCCCCGGCGCTGGTCCCGCCGCCGTGGGACCGGATCCCGACACCGCGCGGCAGCCGCCCCGTGGCGTGGGCACAGTAGCCAGGCCGCAGCGGCCCCTCGGGGACAGGCTGGTGCCCGGAGCAGGAGCGGGCTGCGCTGGCTGTCCCCACAGCGCTGTGGAGCTCAGGGCCACCGTGGGGAATGTGGGGAGGGGAAAGCCCCTGCCGGGGGCGGGGGGTGATAGCACACATGGCGGGGCCGGCGGCAGCACCAGGGGGCAGAGCGGATGCGTGGAGAAGGGGACGAGCCCACTTGCACACGGGTACCACGGGAGAGGACCCAGGGCAGGGCAGCAGTGCCCGGTCCGCGGCTGCTCTCCCAGCTGCTGGGGGGATGACTCCGTGCTTTTGCAGGGAGCTTGGGCTGGCGCGGAGTTTTGCCGTGTGCTGCGTTCCCTGTCTGGCTTTCTGAGCTCCAGCTCGCACCACTACCATGAGTTTTACCTCTTGTTTCTTCACCTTCAGCTCCCTGCCCCGCCTGACCTATGGATGCTCCCTGTGTCGGAGAAATCCCTCTCGCTCTTTTTACTGCCACAGGGCTACAAAGGCAGCGAGGGTGCGAGCCAGAGCCCTGGTGCAGGATGCTCTGTTTGCCATAGCTATGCCTACTTTTCCCCCAGATTTAAAGCTCCATCGGCTTTCAGGGAAAGGCGAGGCGAGCCAGCCCCGGGCAGGGCTGTGCCGCCGCCCCGCTCCGGTGCCGTCCCGGGTGAGCAGGATCAGCCTCACCTC